>BQNB010098331.1:7886-25179 GCA_026074375.1 Tanacetum coccineum
CATTAAGTCGTTAGCCTAAACTTGTAGACTAAGACTGGCCGTATTTACTTAGGTATTTGACGGTGTGATTCATTTGCCATACTTGGATATATTTATCATTCACAGAGGACTACCTACTAAGGTGATTTCATAGCCTCATGCTTTACAATTATTTAAACGATTTACATCTTTGAGGTGAGAACATGCTTTATTTTACAAATTAGACGCAAGTGTACATTTTATACAATGATTACGTGTTTGCCTAAGTAGCGATAATCCACTGAGCCCTTTTATCATGAACTGTCAATTACTAGAATATGAGCGCGAGTGTTATAAATAGATCTATTTGGGATTGACGTCCCCGTTTGGGTGAGTAGTGCTCACTGTGCCGGTTTGCCAGACAACAAACGTATACCATGTCGGATTTAGGATGTTGCGGGTTAGAACATCATTCACGAGCAAATGTTGGCAATTTATTGCATTCATACATGTCGAGCTTCAGTGTCATGAGCTTAGGAAAACGCAATTACTTTTTATGATGTTTACATCTGTTGCTTAATAATACACTTAGAAATCTTGCGGTCCTACAATTAATTTACATAAACCTATAAATTCACCAACTTTATGTTGACGTTTTAAGCATGTTTTTCTCAGGTCAATAAGGCACGAGGTGCCCAGATACATTGGGGGTCACTCTTTGGAGAGAGTTAATACTAAAGATTTAGGTCGTATTACATTTTGGGAACATTTGTTATAAACCAAAATCTTTACCTATATTGCCGAACAATTTGAAGCCATGAGCTTATGTAATGAACAAGTATTTTGTTAATCCAATGTATCTTTTTAAAATGACACATTTAGTGGTCGTTCTCATAACTTGTGCTATTGATCTATGAAGTAACGCCCTCGGATATTCAATATTCTGATGCAACTCAGATTTAGGGGTGTTACAATTTGGGCAAGCTGAAAGCTAAAGCTGATGTTGGTATTTTCATTAGATATGCTCCTGCAAAGAAAGCTTACCGAATATAAAAACAACATACCAAACGAATTATGGAAACAATACATGTTGACTTTGATGAGCTGACAGCGTTGGTTTTTAAACAAAGCTGTTCAGGACCCGCACTTCATGAAATGACTCCTAGAACACTTAGTGGGATACTCTTTTGGGAGTCATAGCATAAAAGATTTATATAGTCATTACATCTTGGGATATTGTTTATGATCTAAAAACATGTTATTTCAATGTTGAACAATTAAGACCATTGTGCTTTGTAGTAAAAAAACAATCACAATAAAATCCAATGTATCGTATTTCAAACAGACTTTAAGGTCGTTCCTCATATCGTGTGCTATTGATCATGAAGTGAACGCTCCCGACACATTATTCGCTGGCGACACAATTAGGGGTGTTACAGATTGGGTATCAGAGCCAAGTTATATAGAACCAGCAATGTTTTTACTTTGACTATAACCGTTTTCAAAACATTGCATCATTAAAAGGGATTTTTATGGACATTCATTCATCCCGTCACTTGTTGCATTAGTTGGGTTACTAGATGTTTCAATGTCTCATACGTGTTTTCATAATTAAATTAAGTATATTATTATGGTCTATATATGTACTAATGTAAACTCTGTTTGAGTGTTACAGATACAGTCATGTCATCAGATTCAGCATCATCCGAGGTTACATATACGTCTATATCATCGCATGTAGACCCGCTAGCTTAGGCTGTGGACTTCTTCAGACTTCAGGATCCCGACTCACCGGAGGCTGCACCGGCATCACCGGACAACGAGCCTGGCCCTGAGGAGCCAGAGCAGGTACCGCTCTCGCCAAATTACATGCCGGGACCAGAGTGCCTCGAGTACTTGGCCCCATCTAATGAGGAGGTTCCCGTTGAGGATCAGCCTTATGCTATTGCTGATTCACCTATAGCCTTATCTCTGGGCTACGTTGCTGACTCGGATCCCGAGGAGGACTCTGCGGATGGTCTAGTAGACTATCCAACTGATGGAGGTGACGGCGATGATGACGACTCCTCTGATAATGACGAGGAGGAGGAGGCTTCAGAGGAGGAGGAGGAGGAGGAGCATCTAGCTCTGGCCAACTCTGTTGTTGACCATGTCCCCTCTTTTGAGGAGACAAAGCCGTTTAAGATCGATGAGTCCGCGGCTACACCACCATCACCACCGGTATGTCGTACCACTGCTAGGATATCTACTCGACCCAAGGCACCTATGCCTTTTCTATCAGAGGAGGAGGTCAAGAGACTTCTTGCCTTATCACCACCACCACCATCACCATTCATCTCACTATCACCACCCTCTGCAGAGGAACGCCTTGCTAGGTATTTAGCTGCACCTGCACTTCCATGATCACCATTTCCTATAGTACCTCACCCATATGGTAGCCCTAACCATGTACGTGCACCCCCAGGCTTTAGAGCTGCCATGGGTAGATTGAGAGCCTCATCACCATCCACTCATTATCCACTACATCCATCACCACCATTACTACCTCCACCATCATCACTACATTTACCACCACATGTACCTACATCATTACCATTACCATCATCACCACTACCACCACTACCAGCCTCACTGTTCATACCACCACATGGGTTTATCGGCACTCTGGATGCCAAAACCAGACGTCAGAGGGCCCGAGAGGTTGGCCATAGGAATTAGAATACCTTGGGTAGACAGAGAACCGAGGAGGTCAGCTATGGGATTAGAGAGGTTTGGGAAGACACGGCAGAGGCTGTTGAGGAGGTAGCACCGACGACCCTCAAGGGGGTCAATGCTAGAGTGACCGAGCTCGCTGCAGTTCAGGAGCAGGACACACAGGATGTTTATGTTGTGATAGAGGATACTTTTGATAGACAGACTCAGTTGTTTCAGAGAGTCGATGGATTGGTCGAGGATGGACAGTTTTACTATGAGACTGCACGACTGTTGGATCAGGAGGCCTTGGTTTCCCGAGAGGCTTGGGCATATTCCGTTGGGTTGAGTTCGGCAGTTCACTATGAACTACAAGCATACAGGACTCATACACAGATGCATGACTTCCGTATCGCCTCACAGGAGTCACTGGTGATGACATTGATTACACATGTTTCATCACTGCAAGGACAGTTATCAGCAGCATTATGACAGATTCAGGCTCTTCAGGCTAGAGGACAGACTTATGCAGATGATCGCGAGGGGGCTGGTAGTTTTGCCTAGATTTACACTTCTCATGTTGTATTCATAGCTATCATTATGTTAGCCGACTAAGTATTATGGGTTTTATGCCCAGCTAGCACGACAGTAGGACTTGTATTTTCATTTCTTGTATCAGACAATCATGTATGTTTTCCAGTTATATATGATGTGTTGTATTATGTCATGTCGATCTTAATTCTGTTATGTTTTGTGATCCCAGTCATGTTATATAATCACCGTGTGATGTGATCTTGTTATATATATGTTGTACCCATTTCATGTTGTGAGGTTTATGAAAACTCACGTGTTTTATATTGTTGTGATTTAGAACAATATGCCACCAAGGAGATCCTCTGCTACTGCAAGGGCTGCTGCTACTGCTGCAAGGGCTGCTGTTGTGGCTGCTGCCCCTATGACAGCTGCTGCTTTTGAACAACTAATCGAAGCAAGAGTGTCTGCGGCACTTGCTAATCATGAAACTCTTTGAAATAGCACTAATGGTCAGGGCGACAGAAGCCATAATTCTGACACTGGAATGAGAGGAACAATACGCGCTCCGCGTGAGTGTACATACAAGGATTTTCTAAATTGCAAGGCCCTTTCTTTTAAGGGTACTGAAGGAGTGGTTGTGTTGTCACAATGGTTTGAGAAGATGGAATCAGTGTTCCATATCAGCAATTGTGCTGTGGAGAACCAAGTTAAGTTTCTCGAACATCCTTCCGTCATCTCTCAAACACAGGTGCGCTCAGCGCATGTCTTAGGACGAAAGAGAGTTCCATCTCTCTGCGCTCCCGGGTGTACATCGCTTTCCGGAGAGATATCCAACCAGTCGTTTGTTGAGAGAGATAGCGTCACAACTATAACATACCAACCCCAATACGTAGATCGAACTTCATTATCACTAAGCAACAGGAACTTTAACATTTGTTTACCATTATATGTTTTGGTCTATGACCCAAAATGGATTTTTGAAAAGAAAAATATCTGGTGACTGGTGAGTGAGCGATTTCCCTCTGAACCTGGTGAATAGATTGGGCGTCCCATAATTGCTATTGGGGGCTGCCTCTGCTATATGGGGGCCACCTTTCTTATAAGGGACCCGACCACCAAGAGACGATTCTTTATGTGACTATACCCAAATTATTATTCCTTAGTTTCCACTGTTGATGCTTCAAGTGGAATGAATCCAAACCTCGTTTATCTCCGAGTTTTTGATTACTCAACATTTCATTTAAGCATGTGTACTCTTTCCAAAGTGTGTTATTTTAATAGCTTTCCTCTTTGAGTTTCTTATTTTGCAATTTTAAGCAATAGATAGTATACATCTTGAATCAACTTCCTATGTTTTTTTCGAGTGTGGACCAATTTTTCTTTTAATTCGCACTAAGCTCCGTTCTAAGCTATTTCTAGTGCTTTTTAATCTTTTGTTCTATAAGTGATTATTATAGACTCATTTTGCATATTTTTATCACTTCATTATCTAAAGCAAAATCGTCTATTGATGAGTTTTCGTCACTAAAGTAAAGGATCGAAACATACCTCATATTTGATGCTTAGCCACGAGACACAGTTTTCGTCTTTAAATCTTTTCATCAGCTTCTTCCTCCAATCACTCCAAGAACCTCCGAATGAACGCTCTTTGTTCTTGTCTTTTGGTTGTTTTGGTGACATTCCTCCAATAAGATGATTAGGATAACCTCATCTAAAACATTTTCTATCACTTATGTCGTTCTTGTCATCTCGCTTACGTTGGAACTTTTTTTTGTCGGTTCCTGAGTTGTCTCATGAATCACTCATTCTCTTGAAGAACTTCTTGAAGTCTCTAACCACCATGGCGTACTCTTCGTCTTCCCGTCCGGAGTCGAACACTTCTCATCACTAGATTCTTTCTTAGCCATTAAGGGCAAGAGATTTTCTTCTCCCCTTTAGCTTTGACTATTTTATAATCTTTCTGAGGAACATCTCGTGAACCTTGAGATTCCCGCTGAGTTCATCAGTGACAGTGATGTTAAGTCCTTACACACTCAATCATCGGACAATTTGCTCTCCATTTTGATTAAAAGCCCTAAAAAGTTTCTAACATAATTCATTGCTAGAATAAACCTTCATCAAGAGCTTTAGCCTAATAATAATAGTAGAAAAATCTAGCAAAGAACTATCTATAATTCGTCATTAAGAAATAAAATTGATCCATATTGATGTACCAAAAGATCGATCATGTTAATCTTTGACTTGGTTATTACCTTGATGGTGATTTCGTCTTCAATTATAAGGTATAATATGTATCTTAGTGTTGTATATATATAGATATATATTATATCATATATATATATATATATAAATATGATATTATATATAAAGTATAGATATATATATATATATATGAAAATATATTTCTGGAAATATTGATGAGAAAATTACCTTAGGAAATATAAAATTCAAATCGTTCCAAGTCGTTTTTCCCAAATCTATAGATTCGGTCTTGAGAAATGACAATATGTTCATATTGTTGTACAAAAGGTCGTCATGTTATCGTTGACTTGGTTATACCAATGATGGTCATTCGTCCTTCAATTATATATATATAACTATGGTATAATATATATATGTATAATCTATATATATTTAGATATATTATATGTATAAATATATATAACAAATATAATATATAATATAAATATAAATATTATATATTATATATATAAGCAAATCGGCAAATTACTCTTGTGAAAGAGTAAAAAGCTAATCACTAATAAAATATATTTCTGGAAAGTATTGATGAGAAAATTATCCTTAGGAAAGGATAAAATTCAAATCGTTCCCGAGTCGTTTTCCCAACGAAGTGTGAATATTGAAAATCTTGTTTCGGTCCGTGATCGCGTGCTTGAATAATTGAAATTTTGGGTTTTGGATTCTAAATCTAATAACGCAAAGGGAAAGCACTTAAAGGCACGCTAATCTAGAAATTAAGGCAATTTAAAATTCTAACGACATTTAAAGCAATTAAAAACTAATTAATAACTAAAATTTACTAACTAATTAACTAAAAATGACAAAATAAAACTCTAAAAACCAAAAATGCAAATTTCTTAAACTAAAATGAATTAAACTAATTTTTAAAAAACAGAAATTATTTTTTTGAATTTTTAAACTAATTAAAACTATTTTTAAAACTAAATAAGACTAAATATTAAACTAAAAATACTAAACTTAATCCTAAAAATTTGAGAAAATTTACAAAAATTCTAGACAATATTTTTGAGGTTTACAAAGAAAAACGAATGAAAAAGCTATTGTCGATAAGCTGTGAAAAATCAATAAGCTGTTTAAGCTTTAAACTAAGTAACATATAAGTAATTAATAAAACAAACTCATAATGAAAAAGACCCAAGGGCATGATGGTTAAGGCGTGTGTGTTGTGTGAGGGGGTCACAGGTTCGAGTCCTGTGACTGTCCCTTTTTGGAAAACATTTTTTTTATTTTTCTTTTTAAAACATCTAAAGAATAAGCAAAAATAAGCAAATTTAATGAAAGACTTCTTGCCAGTACTTATTAATAAGTTAGAAAAAGGACAATTAAAAGTGACATTTGCTATTTAAAACTGATTTGACATTAAGCTAAGACTATTTAGACTAACTAAGTACTATTAAGACCAATAAGCTAATAGAAAATTAAAAGGCTAAAAACAGACCTAATTCAAGACTCAATGAGCACTAGGGATTAAAAATAAGCAAGTAAAATAAGCTGAAAAAGAATCAAAAGACATTAAGACAACAGACTCTAAAGACTTTTGACCCAAATTTAAGCTAAGATTAAAGACTAATAAGCACTTGAAATAAGCTGAAAGGTTTTAGACTTATACTTAAATAACTCAAATAAGCTAAACTTAAGAAAATTAATTTAGAAAATAAGCTAGAAAAAGACTAATGAAATGACAGTCTACACTACTTGTTTTTGGCTTTTTGAAAGAAAATGACTCATTTGCAGCTTAAAATTAAGACTCAAAAATGATTTTTACTAACTAAAAACTTGAAACAGATTAACACTAGACTATAATAAGCTATATTTAATCAAAATTTATCTAAGTCTAACTAGAGTCCAACCCTAATTTAACCTGCAATATCAAACTTTTAAAAGCTACACTACTTGATTGATTTTGTTCTAAGATACTAAAAAAGCTTTACCTAAAACTAAAAACTCAAAATAGATGCATATTGATGCACTAGAAACCAGACTTTGAACTCAAATTCTATACCTCAAGTACGCTTTTTAAAGAATTAAACCACTACGCAGTTTATAAACCATTTAAACTAGCAGATTTGGATTTAACTTCAAAACTTAACAAGGCTTATTTTAAACTTATAAAAACTAGCACTTAGAACTTATTTGAGCTTATCAAGTCCATCTTAATCATTAAAACAGCCTACACTTGTTTTAATCCTATTAATGTTGCTAATCCTAAACACCTCTTTAAAACTAGAAAATCCTTTTTTAAACTAAAACATACCTAATTAAGCTTGGAAATGCTAAAACAGATTAAGAACTAACAATAATAAGGACTAATAAGCATAAACCTTATAGAAATAAGCACTAAATACTAAGCTTAACTAATAAGCAGTTTTGACTTCTAAACTAACAGGTTTATTTAAAACTAAATTTAAACTAATTCTAAGCTACACCCTAAGCATAATAAGCTACTATTCCACATAATAAGCACAATTAAGCAACAAAAAGAAAAAGTTAAACAGTTTATTAAGCTGAAACGAAAATTAAGCTAGAAAGAGTAAAAGTGAACATACATGTCCTTTGCTCTAAACAAGGACTTATAAATGCTCTTTAGAGCTTATCTGCAAGCTTCAGCTTATTTACATAAGCTGGTATGGTCCCATAAGCCCATCTATGTATGGCTTATCATCCAAATTAAGCTTATTATAGGTTTTTAGATTATTTAAGTGGAACTGCTTATTCAGTTAGGCTATAAGCTAGCTTAACAGAATAAGTGTTAGCTTATTAAGGTTACAAGAGCTTATTGAGCTTATTAAGTTAATTCAAAACACATCTTAAATGAATTTTCATAAAAGTAAAACATGAATTTAACACACAATATAAAAAGAAACTGCAATTTTATTAATGATTAAAAGATTACAAGCTTTGAAAATGAAATTACAATAATAAAAAGACAATAAGCTAAAAATTTAAGCTAAATTCTACTAAAAGCTACATATCATATATGTGTGATTACAATCTCTATTTATAGTTGAGGAGAGAATGATCCAGAAGGAGAGAAGCGTCCTTAAGAATCATTCTTAGCCCTTGATCAATAACAAACCCTTAATTCGTCCATTTAGAGCCCTTAGATTTCTTCCACGTCTTTTCAACCAATGGGTGGGATTGCCAACGTGGCCTGCTGTGATGTCAGAGGCGCCACGTAGACCTTCTAGAAAGGATGGGCGTGTGGATGAGATGGTTTTACCCTGTGTTAGCTCGCAGTGTGTAAAAATGGGGGGAGAAAGAAATAAAGAGTGAATTTGACCCTGTATTAATCCTTTGTCTTTGGACCGGGTATAGATTTGGGCTTTTATCATTTCTTGGGCTTGGACAAAGACAAGGGTTTAAATGGATTTAGATTTTGGACTTTTGATAAAGGCTTATGTTAAGGATTCTTATCATTCAAAAGTTAATGGGCTGACCCGGCCCACAAAACGGGACGGGTTGGCCCATTAAAGATGAATACGACATCGGATCCGTATTCTCACGTTCTTCTAATCTCGTGCTCGTTTTTGTCCGTTTGGCTATATTTTTGTCCTTTTGTGAATATCCGTTACCTGCACAACACAATTAACAAAACAGACAAATACAATGTATTTTCTATTTGTTTTTGGTCATTTAAGCTCGTTTTAATAAAGAAAATTGATATGTGATTAAACACATATCACTGCAGATACTATGCAAGCTCTCAAAGAAATCAAGAAAACCAGCAGAAGACAACCAGGTATTGGAGGCTCAAGAGAAGGAACTGGTAGGATACCAAAGGTTCCGGATGAGTTCACAGTCGTCTCAGCTACCTCACATGAAGGATCTAGTACTAAACCAGGGGTTCTCGATGAGGAAAAGGTTATATCTGAAGTGAATGTTATTCTTGAATAGGGGTTAGAGAATGAAAGTAAACACTTTAATGATTCTCAACTCAATTTTGATGACAAAGAGAAGAAGGATAAAGATGGTGATGTTGACGACGAAGGCGATGATCATATTAGTGACATTCAAGATACTAATGATGAAGATGCTGAAACTGAATCTGATGAAGATGATATCTATAAGTATAAGATTTGTGTGATCAAAAATGAGGATGAAGAGAAGTTAAATGCCGACATTAAAGATTCTGGAAAAGGTGATGCAGAAATATTTGATGTGGCCAAAGCGGATGCTGAAAAGATTGAAGAAATAAAGGATGATGCCAAGAAAGCTGAACTTCCTCCAACAAGCTCCCGCTTATTTGTATCTTCAGGTATTGGTGATCAGTTTCTTAAACTTCCATCTGATATTTCTTTAGTTAGTACTATTAAGGACACCACAGATGTTGAGATCAACTCGTTATTGGATTTTAAAATCCAATATGAAGTTCCACATATCCAGTCTCTATCTGTCCTTACTGTACCTGTTTCGATGATTTCTGAGCCCTTTGTCCTCACTCCTATACCCATAACTCCTTCAGTCGGCTCTTGTTTGTATCAATTATTTAAACTCTCTTTTATCTGCTAATCCATACCACCTGTAACCTACCAACTATAGCACCCATAACTACACAACAATCAAAAATCTATGCTCTAACCATCACTAATGCTATCTAAATTGATGCATTCTCTGTGTTCAGTTAAGAGTTGCAAAATGGGGAAAAGGATGTGTCAAGCTAAATAAAATAGATCACTATTGCTATAGCTCCTTGCTACTCCTAATGCACAACGTTTCCAACGGTTATTGAACTATATCTCGGATCAAAAAATGGTGATGGTTCTTCAAAATTGTTTATAATCACACAATATTCTCGCAAAATGATCTTGTTTGTCCCCAGTTGTAGGACTACCTCTTGTTGGATTCCACGTCATTTAGATTGCAATGCTTAAGCTTGTTTAAGTTTAGTTATTTAGTTAGATCTATACTCAACTATAGTAGAAACTTTGTTAATAGTGTATTAAAGATTAGTGCGGAATCTAATATTTAATATAAGAGATTCTTATGAAACAGTATAACAAGATCATATTCAACAAACAATAAAACTCTAATATATTAAGAATTATATGGTAATTCTCTCTAGTATTTGGGTTACAAAACTTGAAGCTATTAATAACACTTATCAAACGTAAACAAACACATATATTAAAAACTCTATACCCTAGGACTCCTTTTTTTACACAAGGAGTCCTAGTGATTTATAATATATTCCTAAGAACTTAGAATATTCTCTTATGATCTATTTATAAATAATAATACTTATCACGAAGTAATCTTGTTCTACATACAATATTTATCCTTTCTTTTGTCTTTAATCCTTTCTTATGACAGTAGAAACTCTATTCAGCAGTCTTATTCTTTGAGCGTATTAGTTACTTATATACCCAGCAGCATTAATATAGCTCAACATAGTAGTAACTACTTAGAATATTTTCTTCATTCATACGCACGTATTAAATTTACACTAGCCTGGCACTAAACTTTTATACTAGCAGTACTAATTATATACTAGCAGTAGTAATGTGTGAACTAGCAGTACTAACTACTTAGCATATTTTTCATTATAGTTAATGAACAACACTAACTTTAGCTTGCAGCAATAACACAAACAAGCAATGTAACTCTATGATCATCAAGAAGTCTTTTTTAATCCTAAAAATCCTCCCTTACACTTGTATTCTTCTTCAAAAAATCTCATGTTTCTTCATTAAAAAAATAAAAAAAAGCTTCATTACTCACCAGGAGATGCTTCCAAACATTCATTGATTCTTAGCTGTTTTGTAAGAAAGTTTAAGAAGCTGATATGCCATTCACTGAAATGATCACATTGAGCTTCTTGTTTAATAACATTACAGTAATTGTAACAGGTGTTAGATGATATTTCTTCTCTACCCAAATATATTTTCTGCATGTGATTGACCATCCTTAGAAAATGTACTCCATTGGTAGCTCATTATAGCTTCCATTCAAACTTTGTATCTTGTGATTTCTCCATACTGGTATCTTCTTACATGAGGTTCAAACATTACCTTTAGGATCACCCCCATCGCACATGTCTCATTAGCCTCTTGGCCTTATTGACCCATGCTTAGCTTTTACCCATTTCCATAGAGTTTCCAAATCTTCTCTGTCAAAGCTTTTGAGCATATGACTAAAGACTAAGTACATATTTGAACTTCCATCAACCCTGATTATTTGGTAATAGGTTTTCTTCCCTTCTTTATGGATCTTCCAGTTAACAATGCTTGGAGGCTTAACGGCCAAAGGAATAGCATCAATTGCTACTTCCTCTTTATCAGGAACAATTTCCATGAGCTCTTTAATCTTAGCTGCTTCTTGATCATTATCCACTTTAGCTCCCCCCCCCCCCCCCCCCCCCCCCCCCCCCCCCCCCCCCCCCCCGTGTTTCTTGAACATCATCCACCTTTTGCTTTTTAGTGACCTCTTATTCCAGCTCAGTGCTTGCTCTCTTTGAACTACCCTCTATTACTTTTGGTTTAGCTTTCTTTAAATTCTCTTTAGCTCTGTTTCTGCTTTCTTGGAACTCTCTTCCACCAACTCAGTCCTGTAGTCAACAAACGTATTCACCCTTTTCATTGCTTTTTCAAAAAATTCTTGAATATTTACAAAGGACTTGTTCTTCAAACTTTTAGGCTTCCATCCCTTCATGGGGGGGGTTTTGTTTAGATAATGTACACTTGATATCCTTTCGTTGAGGCTCTCTGTTGGTGGTCTGTTCCTCTTCTCTTCTGCTCTCTTAGCTACAAAAAATTTTCTTCTTTGCTCTTAGAATTGTACAAATAATCTTGCCTTTTCTTTATCAGTCAATTCTTTATGCTCTTGAGCTTTCAGTCTTTGAGCCAACTGATAATCAGCTTCAACTTTAGCCTGAACATCATCCCAAGCTATGTTGGCTTCTTCAATTTGTTAAGCTTTTTCTCTAGCAAGCCTTTCTTCTTCTTCTTCTTCTTCTTCTTCTTCAGCTTGTAGCTTGAAGGCAAGTTCTTCATCAAGCCTCATTTGTTCAAGCCTCTTAATAGGCTTCACTTGTTCCACCACAGGTTCTTCAATCTTAATCCCTTTGCCTTAGTCCTGTGGTGGTTTTGGTATAAGTATTATTGTTGTAAGTTTTGTTGTAGTTGTACCCTAATCTGGTTCTTGTATCACAACCTTATCAGCCTTGAGTTTTCCACTCTTCAACTCTACTAGTGCTTGAGCCAAAGTAATTTCAACATCAATTATTGTAGCAGCACTAACTAGAATTGTACTGGCAGCATCAATCACAACAACTACTTCTTTAACAACATTTCTACTTTGCTCTACAACAAATACTTCCTCACCAGCTAAAGCATCCACATCAAATATCTCATTATCATCATTAACTAGGGTAATGTCTTCATCAACATCAATATCATGAATCCTCCTACCTTGTTTAGATGCATCCTCACCCAAATCTTCATCATCTCCAGAGGATTCTACCCTAGCACTCAAACCAACTTTATAAAGTCTTTTCAGCTTATGAGTTCTTGATCTATCCTTCTTTCCAAGCTTCTCGACCCTCCTTTTCAAACTTGCAATCTCATTAGCTTGAGTGGTCTTTGTAGTCTCTAAATCAAGAACCCTTTGTTGTAAATTGGTACATAGTTCCATCAATTCATTAAGTTTCAGACTATCCTCTCCACTTCAAAGTGTGTTACATCTTTTGTGGTTGTGGATCATTGGAAAGTTTAGATACATTCTCAAACTCAGTTTAAGCAATAGTATCCCCCATGGTTTCTTAGCACCTGGGACCACCACCTGAAGTAGTTCCTTGGGAACCAGCTTCATTAGGTGTTGCTTTTGGATAGGGGTCGTAATGATGTTTCAACCAAGTCGCTGCCTCTTGCTTTTTAAGCTTGAAGCAGATAGTGGTAGCCCTCACCAAACTGTCATCTAACTCCTTATAGACAGCCTTATCTGTAACATTATAACTAGGAACACTAGACTGAGGTACCTGAGTGTCCTTCTTCTTAGGCCTCTTAGGTTTTTGAGTCTTTTGAGGTTGAGAGACGAAGGAAGGTTGAGGAGGGGGGGGATGGATTGATAAAAGTGGGGCGAAGTAATGAGGATCATAGAAATCGCATGAAACTTTTCACCCATTTCTTCTTGATTGTGTACCACCATTATTGGAAATAAGGGTGTTTCCCTTCCAGAAAAACCTTTCCTTTACCCTTAACCAAGTAGTACTAAGATGGCTTATTAAGTTAAACCACACATTTACTCGTATATCTTTGAGGATCTTCCTAAATAAGGTAATCCTCCATGAAGAACACCAAATAAATTCGAATCTTTTAAGCTAGATTTTGAACTTGAGGCTTATGAATCTCTTGTAGGAGCAACAATACTTCTTCCTTAGCATTTATAGCATGAATAACCACAAGATTAACCAACAAAGTAAGCCCAAATAATCTGTTTGAGCCGTGGGCTTTTCTAAGCAAAATAAGCCACGAAATTTGCTAATCAACCACAAGAATCAAACACAAATCCACCCTTTGCTCTGATGCCAATTGTAGGATCCCGTAATCACTTCATAACATATATATCATACACGAATCGAACTAGAAAAGAGAAGAGAGGTGAGTTGTTTTGTAGAGAGAGAAAGAGATGAGAGAAAATAGGAAAGTGGAATTATTTTAGAATGAAACAACTAACTTTTCCAAAGAGGAAAAGTTACTTATATACCCCGACACATTAAGTGACGTTCGGGATAATTGACTAGGACCCGGGCTCGGGTTTTGCTTAGGATTAAACCCGAAACATATACAATATTAGATTAACTATCGAGCCCGATTCTCGATACTTTCCTATTACAACGTTAACTAATTGATTGACCGAGACTAAAATACATAATGGACGAACTTCATGTTCGACTTAATATTTTGAGGCTAACAGTTAGGGTTTTTGATTAGAGAGTATTTGAAAGATTGAAAACGATTAAATGAATGAATGAAACCATTAATCAAAGTATTTATGAAAATACCCTCAACAGTATTATTGTTCAATTGGCAGTACTAAGTTATGCCTAGCAGCATTAACTTTCAACAACAGTAATAAGTTTATGCCTAGCAGCATTAACTTTTACCAGCAGTATTAAGTTATGCCTAGCAGCATTAACTTTGAGTTACCAGCATTAACTCCAATTCTAGTCCAAACACTCTTTTTTTTATTAACACAACTCTCTTTCTATTTTTATTCTCACCAATTCTCTCAATTCATTTTACTCACTAAAATCACTCTGTCTGTTTTTATTTCACATAGCTCTCTCTTTGTTTTTTGACTCACAAATTCTCTTAATTCTTTTACTCACCAAATCACTCTGTCTGTTTTTATTCCACATAATCTAACACTTTTCTTTGCTTTTCCTACAAAATGTTAGTTTAAAAACCAAGAAAACACAATCCATAGCAATTTTCACAATAATCACAGTATTAATTATACCTAACAGTATTAAGTATAACTAACAGTAAAAACTCAGCAGTATTAAGTATAACTAGCAGCATTAATTATACTTCACAGTAGAAACTTTTAATGACATGAATAACAGTGCTAATTCATACAAAACTCTACAAAATATAAAGAGATAACAGACTTTAAGGATTTAACATTCCAATACTAGCAATCAAATATTGAAATCTACTTACATCAAAGGCTTTTGTAAGCAAATCTGCAACATTCTTATCAGTATGGATTTTGACCATTTAAATCAATTTCTTATCATTACAATCTCTAATAAAATGATGTCTAATCTCTATATGCTTTGTTTTTTAATGAAAAAAATGATTTTTAATTATGCAAATAGTACTATTATTGTCAATAAAGATCTTGGTATGCATTAAATTATACCTATAATCAAGTAGTTGATTCTGAATCCAAAGCACTTGTCTACAACAACTTGAAGCAGCCACATATTCAGCTTCTGTTGTGGAATTTGCAACCACTGTCTATTTCTTGCACTGCCATGATATTAATCTACTTCCAAGAAATTGACAACCTCCTGTTGTAGACTTCCTATCCAAGCTTGCTCCAGCATAATCACTATCAGTGTATGCTACCAAATCAAAAGGAGAATCTTTTGGATACCAAAGGCCTGATTTTGGTTAACCTTTTATGTACCTAAAAATCCTTTACACATCATGAAGATGTGAAACCTTTAGATTGAATTGGTATCTAGCACAAGCACACAATTAGGTCTTGAAGATGTAAGATACATCAATGAACAATCATTGACCTATACATATGAACATCTACTTCTTCACCATCTTTATCCTTGAGCAAAGTCTTTTAAGTTTCCATTGGTGTGCTTGCAGTCTTGACTTCTGTAAACCCAAATTTCTTTAAAATTTTACCAACATATTTATCTTGACTAATAAATATCCCATCCTTCTTCTGCTGCACTTGTAATCCTAAAAAGAATGTAAGTTCTCCCATAGAACTCATCTAATATTTCTCATGCATCAACTTCTCAAATGCAATACATAGCTCCTTCTTTGTTGAACCAAAAATGATATCATCCATATAAACTTAGACTAGCAAAATATCACCTTTGTACCTTTTGATGAGTAAGGTCTTGTCAATTTTCCCTCTTTGAAACCCATTGTCCTATAGATATGTTGACAAGGTTTTATACCAAGCTTTAAGAGCTTGATGTAGTCCATATAGTGCTTTTTCAACCTTGTATACTCTATCAGGAAAGTTTGGATCTTCAAATCCTGGTGGTTGACAAACATACACCTCTTCTTCAATCTTTCCATAGAGAAAAGCACTTTTTACATCCATTTGATACACCACAAAATCTTTAAATGAAGCATAAGCTAAAAATAGCCTTATTGCTTCAATTCTTGCAACAGGGGCAAAGACTTCATCATAGTCAATCCTTTCTTCTTGTGTGTACCCTTGAGCAACCAATCTTGCTTTATTTCTTATCACAATTCCCCTTTCATCCTTTTTATTCTTGAAGACCCATTTAGTGCCAATAGCCCTTTTTCCATTTGGTAAATCTACTAAAGTCCAAACTTCTTGTAGCTTGAATTGTAGAAGCTCTTCCTGCATAGCCTCTATCCAGCTTGGATCTTTTAATGCATGAATTACCTTTTTGGGTTCTTCTTGTGATAAAAAGCAAGCAAACAAACAGTTTTGAAGGTCTTTATGGTTTGTTCTTTGTTTAATAGTACTAACAAACCTATGTTCCTCTAAATTCTTTGACATATTTCTTGTTTATGTAGCTGATTGCAAATCTCCAATCACTTGATTAAGAGGATGATCTTTATAAATTCTTGTAGTTGGAATAGGACTGACTTGGATTGTTGTATCCAAATTGTTCATGTCAGCCTCTGCACCATCATCTTGATCATCACTTATGGAGTCAAATATGCTATAATCTTCTAAAGCATGCATATTTGGATCAATTGGAAGTTCAATTCTTGTTTTTCCACCAATAGCATTAACTTCATTTATGCTAGCAGCATTAACATTGTTAGTGTTGTTAACATTATCATCCTTCTCTTGATCAATACTTTCACTATCTTTTCTTGGATCTTCATCATCACTTAAAGGTTTGGATCCATCATCTTGAGAACTCTTTGGATCTTAGGAAAATGGTAGATCACCAGGCCATAATGGTAGCAAAATGTAATTTTTGACATGTTATGTCTCCTTTCTAGCTTGACCTGCATTATCACTTGCTTTTGTACTTGCAAAACCATTAGACTGTGTACCTGCTACAATTGGCTTATAATTCATTGTTCTTGTGAGTGCATCAATATCAAATAGCCAATCTGGTCCACTACCTACAATATTAGGTGTACTTTCACTAAACCTAATATGCAAGTTT
>BQNB010098332.1:0-20907 GCA_026074375.1 Tanacetum coccineum
GGGCCGTTGGATTAGATGTGTGATTAGATCTAACGGATGGTAATTTAGTTTTGTAGAAATTACCTTATTTTTGTTAGCGGATGTATGTTTCTTATATATTCATGTATTGTAAACTCATTCGGCAATGAATAACAAACACATATTTATGTATTGGGTCAGGCCTGTCATATCTTCAAGCAGCCCCGAATTCACTATTGGGCTCTAGGTCCACTTCACCGGGTTTTGGGCTACCGAATACACAACAGGGTCAGGCAGCAGGTAATTTGTCTTCGCTACGAATGCTCCTCAGTCATCGCTACCCGGTCAAGAAACGATTATTCCTCAAGCTTTTAATACCATGACACTTCAAGACCCTGTCAATGCTAATTGGAATATGGACACCAGTGCGTCCTCTCATCTTAACTCCGATGTTAATAATCTAAGTACTATTTTAAATTCTTGCATTTATCCATTTGTCTTTGTGGTGACGGAAAATCTATTCCCGTCACCAATACGGGCCATAGCACTTTGTCCACTCCTTACATAACCCTTCATTTAAATAATGTTCTCATTACACCTAATATTGTAAAAAAATTAATCTCAGTCCGTCAATTTGTGAAGGATTTTCGGACCCGTCAAATTCTACTCCGATGTGACAGCACGGGTGATCTGTATCCCGTCACCAACCCGACCACACCTCAAGCTTTTCTTGTTAGTCAGCATACGTGGCACCAACTTCTTGGTCATCCAGGAAGTGATGTGTTACGTTATTTAGTTTCTACTAATAATTTTCATTTCATTTAAAGTAAGAACAAATGTCCTCCCATCTTTGTCAAGCTTGTCAACTTGGCAAGCACGTAGACTTATTTTTTTTCGCTTTCTGCGACAATTTGTTAATACTCCTTTGATATATCATATTCGGATTATGGACCTCATCCAATTCAAAGATATTAGGGTATTAAATATTATGTCTTGTTTTTAAATCATTTTTCACATTATTTATGGGTGTATCCTTTACGTAATAAGTCTGATGCCTTCTCCAAATTTGTTCATTTCCGCGCTTTTGTTAAGAACCAATTTAATTGTGACATTAAATCTTTGGAATGTGATCATGGGGGCGAGTTTGATAACAATGCCCTACACCAATTATTTGCCTCTAATGGTATTTCTATTCGCTTTTTTGTCCAAAAACGTCCCAACAAAATGGCAAGTCTGAGCAAATGATTCGTACCATTAACAACCTCATTCGAACCCTTTTATTTCAAGCACATTTACCACCCACTTTTTGTGTCGAAGCCCTCCATATGGCCGCCTATCTTTTAAACATTTTACCTTCCACCGCCATACACAATGAGATTCCTCACACTCGCCTTTACAAGACCACACCCAACTACACGGATCTTCGTGCTTTTGGTTGCCTTTTTTACCCTCACATACACACCAATCATAAGCTTAAACCACGTGTCACACCGTCTATTTTTCTAGGGTACCCCACAAACCATCACGGATATCGCTGTCTAGATCTAAACACAAACAAGATAATCCTTTCTTGTCATGTTACCTTTGATGAGATAGTATTTCCTTATGGGTCTATGACTCTGACTTCATCACCCTCATACACTTTTCTAGACACCTCCCTTAACCATATTCAACAACAATTATTAACTAAACGTATTCACCATCCTTCGCTCACTCCCACTGTTGTCAATCCAATTTTATATATTAGAGTATAAGTGTTCAACCCAATCTCTTGTTTCTTGTTATTCTTGAATGATGTTATCATGATACTTTGTTTGATTATTTCGATCCTGGAAGAAACATACATCAGACCTGTGCAACACAACAATCATGTTGCAGTAGTCTGCCCACTAAAAAAGATGTATAATAATTTCAAAGCATAAAAGGTTTTAACATGTGTTTATTTACGCTTAGAATCATTTGCTCAAGGACAGGTTGATTTGAGCCTTCATTTTCTCAAATGGGTCATATCAGAATTGTAACTAAAGGGAACGTGTCAGGTGAGTGGAACGTTTCCCAAAGTTCAATTTTAATGCATAACGGCTCCTAAGTTGTTAACCGTAATGTTTTGAACTCACAGTCAATGGATTAAGCATTTATGCAACGTAATATTTAATTGGCAAGAAAGTTTTTGTTAGCTACCCTGGCATGGCCTTTTCCGAAGCATCCGTGAGATACCTTTTTTCTAACTGACATCCTTTTATGGCCGGTTACCCAACCCACCAACTTCGGCACATCTATGAGAAACACATTCTAAGAACTATTTGCAGCAGCAAGAAAATGAAGAACAAATTTCAAAGCTATGTATTGCATATTAACTCGAATTATATGCAAAACTACTTATTTTACTCGCATATAATCGGATAAGTATTTCGAGTAAGCAAATACCAAATGCGCTCAAAATACATATTTGCATATCAAAATGCAATAAGCACGTAAGCAATTTTGATAAAGCAAGGCCCAAAACACCATCTATAATAATACTTACGGAATAATAACCTATGCAGGACTGTTGTTCAAAAAAATATGGGGAGCAGAATAATCTATACCCGTTACCTCAATCTCACGTCTCAACCTTCCGATGGCTTCTCGATTGCACCCCTTTCTCGCTTCCCTATCAAGTTATCGCTCATTTGTATCAACGATTTCTGGACATGGGCCACAAACAGTATATTACTCCATTTCAATATAAAAAAATTATGCTCTTGTTAATGGTATTAGATGGTATGTTAATTGAAAAAAGAAAAAACAAAAATTTTAAATGACCTATCAAGTGCATCTAAAGAGATCAAATTGATCCACAATCTCATCCAAATCATTTGTTACGCATCAAAATCAGACAGTAATTTCTCAATACATGCAAATAACGTTTCTTTAGCTTGTGTAAGCAAATCCAAACACTATCACCTACATTGCACTATGTATATCAGCAAAACCCATGATAAAATTAATACAGAACTTAGAAAATCAAAGATTAAACTAACCCAACTATGTAAAGAAACCCAATTTTTTTAACAAAAACATAAAAAAAATCAATCTACCACAAATATTCTCAAATTTTCAAGACAATGACAAAATCCACAAAAGTATTAGCGAGCTTATGCAAGAAATATGAAACAACATACCTGCAAGTCGAAGCTTCGAAATTGAAATTTCCTCAGATTGAGAGGCCAAATCACATCGCGAATCTTCAACAAATCTACACCCTAACCAAGGTTATAACAACCTGCGATTTTCATCAATGTAAATATCCATCTATTAAATTAGATGCACTGTAATATCCATCTATTATATATATATACCACCTTTTTACAGGGAAATTTTTGCTTTATCTCATTATGCAACGTAACTTGCATCTCTAAAGTAAACGAGCTCACGCAACCTCTATCAATGCCATCTCTATCTATGTTTATATCATGTAAACATCCTAATATGTCCAAGCTATATCTAAATATCATTTTTACCAAGAACATTATCCATATAAAGTACTATTTAAAACTTATATAATCAAAACAAGCATAAACGTTAACTTTTATATCAAAACATTATTATATGTAATGTATACATAAAAAAATGAAAGTACAGCCTTTAAAGCCATGTGTACAAGATCATAAGCACAACATTGAATTATCGTTTCCCTCCTAAATTTCAACTTACAACTTTCTAAGCTCAATTTACAAGTCAATAATGCAAGAAAAGACAAATTAGGCTATTTATTCCCTACCTAAATTCACTTTGGTTTCTAACCACCACTTTAGTACAAGATACAATCACTTAATGCATGACTCTTAAACTTAAATCCTAAACCCTAAATCATCCTAAACCCTAATCAAAAACCTAAACCCATAAAAACCCCAACTCAAAAAACCCAAATTTCACTTTAACCTTAAAACTATACATAAAATCCGAATCCGAAACCTTAAACAATCCTAAACACTAAACCATATCCTAAAACTATCCTAACTTAATCTATCCTAAACCATAACCTATAACACAAATTAAAACCTACAACCCTAACCCGAATGATATTAACCCGACACACCCTTTTCATGCCTTTTTACAACCACGCACCTCAAGCAAGCACCTTAACAATCACCTCTATGACATCACAATGAACCTCACAACACCACCCAAGTAGCTTACAAGCACCACCTTACCACCCATTAAGCCCAAGCATCTAGAACCCCTTGACACCCTTATGGCAGCCGTGACCACTCCACCACCTTCCACCTTTCCTAGCTATTTTTCTAGCTCACCATACTCATCACATAGCATCCCTTAGTCACCATATATAGCTCATAACCCTTAGCCATCAAGAAAACTTGGCCACCAAGGGTTTTCAACCCTATAAATAGCCGAATTAAACACCCCTTTCAAATCACACATCAAATTTCATCATATACAACAATGGAGTCTTAACTCAGACCAAAAATGATCAAGTGAAGTCCCTAATCTCATAATAGAACCAAGAATCAAGAAAAAGGAGCCCTTGAAGTCGTTACTAGGCGTACGAACCCAAAAACCCCATTTCGACACATTTTAGCTCAAGTAAGCCTAAGATCTGTTCCTCCCCCACAAACACCCAATAAGCATTTTATTATGTATTAGAATGTTCATAATACTCTTAATATCATATATAAACTCTTGTTTGAAGCTTTGAATCCTCAAACCCATGTGTTTTTGGTTAAAACCCTAAAAATGACCCGTTTTGATTTTCTAACTAACGAATCCTTTTTCTAAACTTTTGTTACGTTAGAACATTTTATTTTTGCTTATTCTAATAAGATATAACCTGCAAATGTCATTTGGAATCCTAAAATAAGCTTGCATGGCTTTTTGGACTTGTTTTGCAAATATTTCCATGCATAGGGGTATATATCGTAACTTTCTGAAATTTATAACTAAAGGGGCTGAAAATGTCATTATTCTAAAGTTATAACTATAAGGACCTATTTTGCCAAGTTTCAAAGTTAAAGGTTTAAATTATATATACTTTATATATAAAGGACTAAAGTTGTAAAAGTTTATAAACCAAGGGTATATATTGCCAATTTTGCAAACTTAAAAATATAAAATATAATATTTTTATATAAATTATAAAAATATATATTAATATTATAAAACTCGATTTTATAAAACTCTACGCATTTATCGTTATTAACATAATTTATCATCAACTAACTTTTGAAGAAACTTAAAAATCTTATCGTATCACGTTACTAGGGAATTTCATATGAAGGGTTTCATTTGAGTTTTCATTTTGACGAGTTTGCTGGGTTTACGATTTAAAGTGCCCTGGCTCCTCAAATGATACTACATGGCCTCTGGATTATGATAGCCCGAACAACGATACAATATTTCCATAATTTAATAAATCAAAGATATACGTTAAACTTTATGAAGTTTTGAAACATAAACTATCACACTAAGACTTGACATATTAATCTAGGTTGCGTGACGAAGCCGTTACTTTCACTTGATATACTTTTGTCATCAATCAGATTTCCCTATACTGTTAAGGTGAGTTCATAGCCTCACTTTTAAATCTTCTATTTCATAAACCCGTGAGGGGGATACATGCTATAAACCATGAATACAAGTGTTTTCTAAATGTATGCTATCCTGATATATTATTGCATCTGTTGTCTAAGTCCCTTTATGCCAAAAGACCTCTACCATCATGGACCATTAATCACTTGCGAGTGAACGCGAATATTGTGAATAGGCCTATTGGGATTGACGAATCCTGTTTGTGTTAGCCGGATAGTGTAGTATACATGATATCATAACACAAGCATGGATGATTGGGTTGGCAAATTATCTAGAGAGAGAAAGTGAAGTATTTCTAGTGAGAGAAAATGCAAATGGAAGCTTTGTGATAAAATGAACAACCAACCCCTTCCCATGGCTAGGAAGGGGTTTATATACATGAGTGTTTATGCCCCAATGGGCTTGAGTATGGGCTTACAAGTGGGCTAAAGGCCCGGCCCAATACTATTAGTCATACGCTTACAATTAGACAACGAGCTATGCTATTCTAGATTATACACGGGGTGACCGAGTCTTTTTCATAATCCTAACAATCTCCCCCTAAGGGAGGTCACCCCATAAAATACAATTTGAATAATAGCATTCTAGTTCTTCGACCTTCTGTCAGTAGCTCGTAGTCTTTGATTCTTCATTCTTTGAGATCATTGTACACTATGTAGTGATCCTTGAACTTTGTTCCTTAGACTTGTGTGATCTTCGAGCTTTCTTTGAGATCATCAGCCACAGTAAATCTCTTAATCATCCTTGTTGTGAAGTGTTGCCTTCATGTGATGTTGTGACCTTCGGACCCGCATGCTCACACTTTTCTTGATCATGATACTACTTCTCAGAGTTGCGGAAGCTGTGTTGTAGGTCATTCAGTTGTCATGATGTCTTTACTTGGAAACATTAAGTGTGAGCATTGGGTGGTGAATTGACTCCACTGGAACGAGGTGTCTCCATCTCCATCTTTGCTTGATCCTGTAATAAAACAGTTAGCAATAAAGCTTGTGGGCGAATATGGCTTTGTCATTCGCCTGAGTCTGGTTGGATTAACCTCCGGATCCGTGAGGACCGACCTGTGATCAGGTAGATTCATCTTAAGAAGAATCTCCTTGACAGGATTTCCAGTATAAGTATCAGATCATCTGATGTGTAACCATCAAAATCTCCATACTTGCCTGTTCTCTGTATCGGAACGTCTCAAAGCAGACAACACGATAAGAGTGAATCGGTTAGTTACTATCTTACCGATTAAAGAGAAAACTTGATTTGAAAATCAATCGACGTGTCGTTTGAGAAAGTATTTTGTGACACATCGAGAGTGTTTGATAGCATAAAATCAAATTTCATTAGAAACTCATTTGTTTTGAAAGAGTATCGAGAGGAAATGGAAGAGAAGAATGTGTGAACCCTAGGATTATCCCCCTTTTAATAATTAAATGTTTAAAAAAATACACGTCACGAGCCACTTAGACACTCAACCGGTAAGTTAAGGTTAAAACATTATGGGTAACTTATGTAACCGGTTAACATAACATGAGTAACCTATTTGTAACCAAAAATACTTTAGTAACATAGGTGAACATTTGACCAAACTTTAGAAATTTTTTTATGTATTAACCCTTTCTTTTTCTTAACCCACTCTACTAATTTTGACATATGCCATGATCATATTGTTAAGGATTATTAAGTAAGAATATATCTTCAAAAAGGATACCATTAACTAAAAAATATATGTCATGGAAATAGTAAAGGATGTTGTGTACAAATCACTGGGCTATCGTGTCTAATCATCATAAATGTAATTAACAATGATTTACTATCGTAAGTAGGATATAATCGTATCAATGTGATTATGTTATACGTATAAGGTAATTAACAATTACCAAAAATATTGACGTAAAGAAAATGGACTATTTGTAAATCTTTTTTTTAATGGCTAAGAAATTTTCATTAACAAAACTAGCAAGTAGCTAAAAAATACAATCACATAGAGATTGATACCAAAACGCAAAACTCAAAACACAAGCACCTAAATAAACTCTACTTGCGACAAATACCACCAACACAACCACAAAAGAAACATAACTAAATGACACATTTATGAGACATCCAAAAACATCTCAAACCACTAAAAAGAGTTAAAATACTCCTCTAAACCACCTTTGAAATCTACCAAATCTTAGTGACAAACACAATCAAAATTGAACTTGCTCTATTCCTGACATTCTCCAAACCATAATCAAAGGAGCAACCCATGAAATTTAATTCCAAAAGAGTTAGTCTAAATCTTTTCCATGGATTTAATTAAAGTGCTCAATCTAATACATTTTGTAACATTTAAAAAGATTATAAGAGCTCAATATATCCTAGTGCCTCAAGCTCAACTTTAATTACAACATTAAACCTTTTAGATTTACATTGATAGTAAGGTCAAATACTTATTAAAAAATATGGAAAAAAATATTGGACCTAAACGTTTGCCCTATTTATATTTTTCCCATAATGCTTTAGGTCTAATACTTTAATAAAAAAGTTATTTGTAAAACAAAAGTATTGGACCAAAGCATCAATAGAAAGTCTAAAAGGTCAGGTTCTATATAATTTTGAAGTAGGGCCAAGTATTGAAATATGGAGCTCTATATAATCTATATAATTGTATAAATTTAGAAGAACAAAATCTTCTCATTAAATCCATGGTAATTCAACATGATAAAGAATTAGACATAATGGTTGGTGGGCTTCGAAGAGAATAAAGACTTCAATCCATTAGTTACCAGATTTGAATTCCAGTTTGAAAGAACTTTATAGCTGAGATTATAGCTTTTTGAGCTTTAGATCAAGACTTTTTGGATCCTAACACACAATTGTGACCTCTGTTTTGGCGTTGAATGATTGCGTGTGGCCATGTAACTTGGACTATATTAATATAGGTCTAAAAAAGTGTCCCTTCAAAACACATTTTGGAGGTGTGGCTCGATGATTTACTTGTTGGAATTAGAAAAACGAAGCCCATCATAAGAGTGGAAATGAATACTTAAATCTTTGCCACTTAAATCCTGATTTTGATCTTGATAAAGGATGCGACCTTGATCGCCCCATGTGGCCCTATAATGTCCATTCCAACAATTTTTTTGGGGCTCACGCCATATGAATTTGTTGTAGAATCATATGAAGTTGGAGTCGCATGTATATGTATAAATCTTCATGTGTCAAAATCAAAACTCTCCTGAAATATTTAAAATGTAACACCTAATCTTAATTAATATGAAAAACAAGTGTATCTTAGCCCATCAACATGACATAAAATCCATTATTACTTACAGAAAATGAACATAAAATTAAAAAGTGATCTTACAGTGGATTCTCCGTGACGGATTTTAGGTTGAACAGCCAACTGATATCGAACAGCCAACTCAGCCCTTTTAGATCGAACAGCCAACTGAGCTCTAAGGAGAGCTTGCATACTGTATAGAGTAGCAGCTACCCGTTTTCTAACAAGGAACCCTCTAAAAAAGCTTTTCAATTTCACTATCCTTTTTAATGCCCTCATGGCCCTTCAATCCTTAAACATAAACAAAACTTCATAAACCAAAATAAAATACTCATACTAATGAAGTGAAACCTACTTGGTGGACAATTTGGAATATATGATCATCCACATTTACATCTTTAGATAGTCACAGATGCGTTCTCGAAAACAGACGTGAACACAATATCAATTGTCCAAATGTAATATATGATATACCCCCTCAATATAAAAATTAGAGTGTACTTTAAAAATCTTGATATATGATCTCTACACATATCATGATCTCATTTTACACTTCAATTTCATTTCATAAAGCTTCACACAATCACAACTTACAAAAATCAAATGTTCTTATGAGGTTACTAGAGCACACCTTTAATCGGTGAAAGCTATTATAATTAATTACTACAACTTACATCATATCAAGAAGTTCATGAGTTTCATAATACAATATGTGGTCATGAGCAAAAGCCAAACGTTAACTTATACAATTACCATTATAGATTTTCATACTTATTAAGTACAACACTCAAACAAAATTATCCATTACATACAATCTCAGAGTTAATAGAGTCTTTGCGAGTAGGCAGCCACAAATGACTAAGGGCAATATATACTTGATTTAATTATTTATCAATTACTCTCTTATAAATTTTTAAAGACAGACTTAAAAAAACATATAACTGCAATAGCTCCCATACAGTGGTTAAAACATGCAGATAAAAGCTATAAACTAAACCAGGATATTGTAGAGAGACAAGAATTGCAGCAGCCAAACACTAAAACATGCATCAACACTACACAATAAAATGTAGCAGCCAAACACAGTAAAACTGTAGCAGCCAAACAAAATAAACTGCAGACAGTCACAATTACACATTTAGCTTGCACTAGCCAGACTCACAAAACACACATAAAACTCACAAATTAGCGCCGCATATGGTTCATAAATACAACAACTAAAATACAGATAAAAACTAGAAACAAACAAGTAAACTTGTTGCAATAGTAAAAATGTGTTTGGGATTGTGTCTTGAATAAATAATAATCTTAAATTATACAGTAATTATTTGAAAAATAAAAATAGAGAACTTACCAAGTGACCTCTATAGACGGACTGAATCTTGGTGGCAGCCTATTTTTCCCTGCCACTAAATAAAGTATCCCTGCCGTCGCTAGTAAGTCTGACAACAGCCACCGCAGCTTGTGCGCCGGCACAGTTTTGCCCGTAGTGCCGCAACAGCAATATTATGCTTATTTTGTTCTTTTTCTGAGGCACACATGCATGACCTCATCCGAGTGGAATCGTTTTCCACCGTCACCCTTTGTGACAGATCCTTCATACATTTTCCAAAGATCCATCTCTTCTTTGTTTTAGCATTACTGTTATCTATGTTTACTTTATCTTTCTTCATTCCTAATACCCCTCTAAACCACCTTTTATCTTTACCATATCTTTTTTCTTAACTAGCTCACAAAAGAAGCTATTTTGTGAAATTGTGGGTTTTTTGATATATCTCTCCTAAAAGAGGGTGATAGAGTTTTATAGCCACAAGGTTCTTCAGTTGCCTTCATTAACCCCTTAATTCAAGCAATCAACCATTCAATGACATAGGCAATCTCTGCAATTAAGCACAATCATACCATAAGTCCCATGCATCTAAATAAGGAAAGCTTAAATTAATACTATGGTAAGGATTTCTATTCAAATGACAAGGGAATATCTTCTCAATATAAGTTTTGTTATATTTCTTAGTCGTTGAAAAAAATTGTAACTTGGGATAAATGGAATGATTTTATTACTAATGCTAATTGACATTCAAAAAAATCTTAATAAATGTAATGATTGAATTACCATGTTTAGCAATCTGGTACAATTCTCCTAACAAAACATGTTATTAAATCGCACATTTAATGCTGTTTTTGTTAAACTATTTTAGCTAAATGTAACCTAAGAATGGAATTATTTTGTGAAAGTCCTCATTAAAGTCTTTCTAAGAAATCTCAACACAGTTTGAAAAAACCCGTTCAAACGTAAACATTGCATCATGGTTGAGATAATCTTTCAAGGTACGTTTCATAAAAATCACACGCGTGTTTCCATTTTTAAGATCCTTGGTGGTGGCTTTTGGATTAAAAGTTATTCTTTAATTGCTTATGTAAATTTAATTTTTGTTTTTTGAGAATTTGTTAGTTTGCTAAAAAATATATCCGATTGTTTTTGCATGATCTAGAACCATAGAAATTATAATATTGTTGGAAAACATCAAAATCATATTGTTTACGTATGTTCATATTTTGAATGGTTGTAACAAAAAAAATATTATCCAAGCAATGCATATATTCTCTTCTTTAGGGTAAATTCTTTTAAAAAATCTATATATACATACTCTTATATAATAAGCTTTCTTAAAATAAGCTTTTTTACAAGCCTTTTAAACACGAAAATTAAATTCTACATTAAATTCATTCATCAAAACTACTAAATTACCGGGTTTTTGTACGAAAAAAAAAAAATCCTTTAAAGCAACATTTTTAAAAAAACTTCTACACTCTACGCACTAATTGGAAAAAAAACTATACCGAGTCAACTAGGGTAACGCCATTAACACACATGGTAGAGTTTAACACCACCTTGAGTGTGCTCTTTTAACTTCTTGATTGTGTTTTCTTTTGTTTTCAACTGAGCTTTCAAGTTGTTTACTTCAAACAATTGATCAAATGTTGGTTCAGTTGTATTTACATACATAGTGGCAACAACATATGAAAACAGAAAACAATGTGTAATACCATCAGCTGGCAAAAGTTCAACATAGACCCCAAATTTAGAATAGACCTAATGAACCAATTCTAGCTACTCATTTTTTTATCAAAATAATAGAAACTTTACCCACTTCTTTTTAAAAAATATAAATATCATCACAAACCGTTAATCGTTACGTAACACAAAACATACCCATCGCGACGAGAATTAAATCATCTTTCTATAGAGGGGCACTTCTATATACTTTTGACGAATTTTTTTTCGAATTTTTTTTAGCTAAAATTCGAAAAAAATTTCGTCGAAAGTATATCGAAGTGGATGTCTAGTGAAAGATAAAAAAAATACTCGTCGCGATGGTGTATTTTTTTTCATTTGACGATTTACGGTTTGCAAGATATTTTGTTTTTTAAAAAGAGGTGAAAAGTGAGTTTTTATTATTTTGATGAAAAAATAAATAGCTATGATTGGTTCATTGGGTCTATGCTAAATTTGAGATTTATGTTGATCTCACCTCACCATCAGCTATGCTTAAACCATTAAGGTTATAAGTGTTAAGGCGATAATAAAACGAAAAACATATAGATCGCTTATTTTAGCCCGAACAGAAAATCAAGGTGTTATTGATCTTTTACAACCAACACATACAGAGCGAAAAATGATGTCATCCAAAAACAATCTACATTGCTGATTATGCTAATGGTACTTTAAATGACATGTCGTGTCTAATATCTTGACAATGAGACAGCTATCTAACTGTGCAATATAACAGCTATCGATAAAGCCAAAAAAGTGAGCTTAGGAAACAAATCAAACCACATAAGACAAAAAACCGACTATATACGCAAAACAAACACCGAATAGTCCTTCACAACGAAAAGTAGTTCTCTATAAAGAGTCAAGCTTGAAGACAATACTCCACTAAATGACCGGCTATTTCACCCAACTTATAGTAATCTGTAACTAAATTTTTCTTTATACGAATAATAGAATAATTAGATGGATGATGACTTGTTTAACTAATAATCAAATTTAAAACCATATAATAATTTGCTTCATATCAGGTGTTTTCTAGGGTCATCAAGAACGGCGCAAAATGGGATCAACAATCATGTTGCAGTAGTCTGCCCACTAAAAAAGATGTATAATAATTTCAAAGCATAAAAGGTTTTAACATGTGTTTATTTACGCTTAGACTCATTTGCTCAAGGACAGGTTGATTTGAGCCTTCATTTTCTCAAATGGGTCATATCAGAATTGTAACTAAAGGGAACGTGTCAGGTGAGTGGAACGTTTCCCAAAGTTCAATTTTAATGCATAACGGCTCCTAAGTTGTTAACCGTAATGTTTTGAACTCACAGTCAATGGATTAAGCATTTATGCAACGTAATATTTAATTGGCAAGAAAGCTTTTGTTGGCTACCCTGGCATGGCCTTTGTCGAAGCATACGTGAGATACCTTTTTCTAACTGACACCCTTTTATGGCCAGTTACCCAACCCACCAACTTCGCCACATCTATGAGAAACACATTCTAAGAACTATTTGCAGCAGCAAGAAAATGAAGAACAAATTTCAAAGCTACGTATTGCATATTAACTCGAATTATATGCAAAACTACTTATTTTACTCGCATATAATCGGATAAGTAGTTCGAGTAAGCAAATACCAAACGCGCTCAAAATACATATTTGCATATCAAAATGCAATAAGCACGTAAGCAATTTTGATAAAGCAAGGCCCAAAACACCATCTATAATAATACTTACGGAATAATAACGTATGCAGGACTGTTGTTCAAAAAAATATGGGGAGCAGAATAATCTATACCCGTTACCTCAATCTCACGTCTCAACCTTCCGATGGCTTCTCGATTGCACCCCTTTCTCGCTTCCCTATCAAGTTATCGCTCATTTGTATCAACGATTTCTGGACATGGGCCACAAACAGTATATTACTCCATTTCAATATAAAAAATTTATGCTCTTGTTAATGGTATTAGATGGTATGTTAATTGAAAAAAGAAAAAACAAAAATTTTAAATGACCTATCAAGTGCATCTAAAGAGATCAAATTGATCCACAATCTCATCCAAATCATTTGTTACGCATCAAAATCAGATCAGTAATTTCTCAATACATGCAAATAACGTTTCTTTAGCTTGTGTAAGCAAATCCAAACACTATCACCTACATTGCACTATGTATATCAGCAAAACCCATGATAAAATTAATACAGAACTTAGAAAATCAAAGATTAAACTAACCCAACTATGTAAAGAAACCCAATTTTTTTAACAAAAACATAAAAAAAATCAATCTACCACAAATATTCTCAAATTTTCAAGACAATGACAAAATCCACAAAAGTATTAGCGAGCTTATGCAAGAAATATGAAACAACATACCTGCAAGTCGAAGCTTCGAAATTGAAATTTCCTCAGATTGAGAGGCCAAATCACATCGCGAATCTTCAACAAATCTACACCCTAACCAAGGTTATAACAACCTGCGATTTTCATCAATGTAAATATCCATCTATTAAATTAGATGCACTGTAATATCCACCTATTATATATATATACCACCTTTTTACAGGGAAATTTGTGCTTTATCTCATTATGCAACGTAACTTGCATCTCTAAAGTAAACGAGCTCATGCAACCTCTATCAATGCCATCTCTATCTATGTTTATATCATGTAAACATCCTAATATGTCCAAGCTATATCTAAATATCATTTTTACCAAGAACATTATCCATATAAAGTACTATTTAAAACTTATATAATCAAAACAAGCATAAACGTTAACTTTTATATCAAAACATTATTATATGTAATGTATACATAAAAAAATGAAAGTACAGCCTTTAAAGCCATGTGTACAAGATCATAAGCACAACATTGAATTATCGTTTCCCTCCTAAATTTCAACTTACAACTTTCTAAGCTCAATTTACAAGTCAATAATGCAAGAAAAGACAAATTAGGCTATTTATTCCCTACCTAAATTCACTTTGGTTTCTAACCACCACCTTTAATCGGTGAAAGTTATGCCAATTAATTACTACAAGTTGCATCATATCATGAAGTTCCATGAGTTCCATAATACAATATGTGGTTATGCGCAAAAGCAAAACGTAAATATACAATTACCATTTAGATTTTATGACTTTATGTAGAACACTCACCCAAAATTTATCCATTACATACAATCTGAGTGTTAATAGAGTCTTGCGAGTAGCAGCCACAAATGACTAGGGCATACATATTATTTATTTATTTATCATTTATGCTCTTTATATTTTGTTTTATAGAAGGAATTAAAAAACTATATAACCGGTAAGAGCTACCATACAGTGGTTAAAACATGCAGATAAAAGCTATAAACTAAACCAAGATGTGGAAGAGAGACATGAATTGCAGCAACCAAACACTAAAACATGCATCAACACTACACAATAGAATGTAGCAGCCAAACACAGTAAAACTTTAGCAGCCAAACAAAATAAACTGCAGAGAGTCACAATTACACATTTAACTTGCAGTAGCCAGACTCACAAACTCATAGAAAACTAACTCAATTATGCGCCGCATATGGTTCATAAATACAACAACTAAAATACAAATTAAAACTATAAACAAGCAAGTAAACTTGTTGTAATAGTAAAAATGTGTTTGGGATTGTGTCTTGAATAAATAATAATCATAAATCATACAGTAAATAATTTAAAAATAAAAAAAGAGAACTTACCAAGTGACCTCTATAGACGGACTGAATCTTGATGGCAGCCCATTTTTCCCTGCCAGTAAATAAAGTATCCTTGCCGTCGCTAGTAAGTCTGACAACAGCCAATGCAGCTTGTGCGCCGGCCACAGCTATAGTGGTTGCCGCAACAACAATAGCATGCTTATTTTGTTTTTTTTCTGAGGCAGACATGCATGACCTCATCCGAGTGGAATCATTTTCCACCGTCACCCTTTGTGACAGATCCTTCATACATTTTCCAAAGATCCATCTCTTCTTTGTTTTAGCATTACTGTTATCTATGTTTACTTTATCTTTCTTCATTCCTAATACCCCTCTAAACCACCTTGTAACTTTTCCCATATCTTTTTTCTTATCTAGCTCAAATAAGAAGCTATTTTTGTAAGAGCAATGCTAGATCCACTTACAACTCACATAAAAACTTTCACATGCACATGTGGCATATAACTTGGACCAATCACATTTTATCAAATTTTCTCTTTCTTTTTTTCATTACCTATATTTGATTGACACATATGGGTGTGAAATTTGTATGTGTAAAATGGGTGTGAATCTAGCATTTCTCTTTTTGTAATTGTGTTTATCTCTCCTAAAGGAGGGTGATAGGGTTTTATAGCCACAAGGTTCTTCACTTGCCTTCATTAACCCCTTAATTCAAGCAATCAACCATTCAATGACATAGGCAATCTCTGCAATTAAGCACAATCATACCATAAGTCCCATGCATCTAAATAAAGAAAGCTTAAATTAATACTATGGTAAGGATTTCTATTCAAATGACAAGGGAATATCTTCTCAATATAAGTTTTGTTATATTTCTTAGTCGTTGAAAAAAAATTGTAACTTGGGATAAATGGTAATGATTTTATTACTAATGCTAATTGACATTCAAAAATATCTAATTAATGTAATGATGTGAATTACCATGTTTACCAAATATGTACAATTATCCTATGCACTACATGTTTTAAATAGGCACATTTAATGAAGTTTGGTAACTATTTTAAATTGTAACCTAAGAATGGAAGTTTTGAAAAGTCTCATTAAAGTATCCTAAGAAATCTCAACACAGTTTGAAAAAACCCGTTCAAACGTAAACACTGCATCATGGTTGAGATAATCTTTCAAGGTACGTTTCATAAAAATCACACGCGTGTTTCCATTTTTAAGATCCTTGGTGGTGGCTTTTTGATTAAAAGTTATTCTTTAATTGCTTATGTAAATTTAATTTTTGTTTTTGTGATTTTGTTAGTTTTGCTAATACATATATCCGATTGTTTCGGCATGATCTAGAACCATAGAAAGATTATAATTTGTGGAAAAACTTCAAATCATATTGTTTACGTATGTTCATATTTTGAATGGTTGTAACAAAAAAAAATTTATCCAAGCAATGCATATATTCTCTTCTTTAGGGTAAATTATTTTTAAAAAATCTATATATATACTCTCTTATATAATAAGCTTTCTTACAATAAGCTTTTTTACAAGCCTTTTAAACACGAAAATAAATGCTACATTAAATTCATTCATCAAAACTACTATAATTAACCGGGTTTGTACAATCTTTAAAGCAACATTTTTAAAAAAACTTCTACACTCTACGCACTAATTGGAAAAAAACTATACCGAGTCAACTAGGGTAACGCCATTAACACATTCACTGGTAGAAGGTTTAGACACACGCTTGATGTGTGCCTTTAACTTCTTGATTGTGTTTTCTTTTGTTTTCAACTGAGCTTTCAAGTTGTTTACTTCAAACAATTGATCAAATGTTGGTTCAGTTGTATTTACATATGTGTTTTCTTTTTGAAAAATTTCTTTGTTAAGCTGCATTGCAATTTCATGAGAAATGCAAGGCTGCTCAAGTTTAGAATAACTTTTCGAAAGTGTGTCATATTCATCTTGTTCAATCTTATTATGTCTTTTGATAAGCTCAGTTTCAAGTTCAAAACACTTGTGACACATTTTAACAGAATCATACACATTCACAGAAACATTCATATTCTCATTTACAGAAGCATTCACAACAATATTCATAATATCTTGAGAAAGCATTCACAACAATATTCATAATATCTTGAGAAATGATTTGATCTAAGAGTCAATCATTTTGAATACAAACTTGTTTCTTTTGAATTTCAAAACTTTTAGTATCCAAACGATATTGTTCCACAAATTGTTCCATTTGATTAAAAACAGTTTGGACCTCAGTAATTTCAGATGCCATCTGTAAATATATAAAACAAGAAAGAGTGTTACTTTAATCAAACCCCTAAATTTAGAAAACCCTAATTTTAAAATTAAGATTAAACAATGACTCAAAACATAGAAATACAATAATTAAAGACCCATACATACCTTTATTAGGGAAGATGAAAACTCTAAACGCAGTTTATTAGATTAATTTGTTGATTAGTTTTTTGAGAGAAATTGAGAGTATCGAGAGGAAATAGAAGAGAAGAATGTGTGAACCCTAGGATTATCCCCTTTTTAATAATTAAATGTTTAAAAAAATACACGTCACGAGCCACTTAGACACTCAACCGGTAAGTTAAGGTTAAAACATTATGGGTAACTTATGTAACCGGTTAACATAACATGAGTAACCTATTTGTAACCAAAAATACTTTAGCAACATAGGTGAACATTTGGTCAAACTTTAGTAACTTTTTTGTGTATTAACCCTTTCTTTTTCTTAACCCACTCTACTAATTTTGACATATGCCATGATCATATTGTTAAGGGAGTTATAGTAAGAATATATCTTCAAAAAGGATACCATTAACTAAAAAATATATGTCATGGAAATAGTATTTTGAGAGAAACTGGGAGTATCGAGAGAAACTGGCAGTTCATCATAAATGTAATTAACAATGATTTACTATTGTAAGTAGGATATAATCGTATCAATGTGATTATGTTAAACAAAATGCACTGTTTGTAATTTTTTTTGAATGGCTAAGAAATTTTCATTAACAAAACTAGCAAGTAGCTAAAAAATACAATCAGAGATATAGATTGATACCAAAATGTAAAACTCAAAACACAAGCACCTAAATAAACTCTACTTGCGACAAATACCACCAACACAACCACAAAAGAAACATAACTAAATGACACATTTATGAGACATCCAAAAACATCTCAAACCACTAAAAAGAGTTAAAATACTCCTCTAAACCACCTTTGAAATCTACCAAATCTTAGTGACAAACACAATCAAAATTGAACTTGCTCTATTCCGACTTCTCCAAACCTTAATCAAATGCAACCCCATGAAGATATATTCCTGAAGAGTTATGTCTAAATCTTTTCCATGGATTTAATTAGAAGCTTCTTCAATCATGGGTAATTTCCTAAAGGTAGCAACTCATCGTTTATCACTCTAATCCCAAAGACTCAAGAGGCTAAAATGATGAAAGATTTCAGACCTATCACTTTAATTGGAAGTTTATACAAGATTATTGCCAAGATTTTGGCAAACCATTTGGTCATTGTTTTGGAAGACTTAGTATCCGATGTTCAATTAGCTTTTGTGGCGAAATGGCAGATTCTAGACGGTCCATTCATTTTAAATGAGTTATTTCAATGGTGTAAGATAAAAAAGAAGCATACGATGATATTTAAGGTAGACTTAGAAAAGGTATATGATTCGGTCCGTTGGGATTACTTGGATGATGTTTTAAAAAGGTTTGGATTTAGTGAGAAGTGGTGTGGTTGGATCCAAAATTGCTTACTCTCTTCCAAACGTTCGGTTATTATGAATGGTAGACCTACTAAGGAATTTCAGTTCCATAGAGGCCTAAAGCAAGGTGATCCTCTCTCGCCGTTCTTGTTTCTTTTGATCATGGAGAGTCTACATATCTCGATGCAAAGAGTGGTGGACGCAGACTTATTTAGAGGTATTCAGGTTGGTTCTTCTCTTCAAGTTTCTCATCTTTTCTATGCGGATGACGCGGTTTTCAGGGGTCATTGGAGCGAAGCTAATATTGATACTATTCTTCGTGTGTTGGACTGTTTTTATCACGCTTCGGGTTTAAGGATAAACATGCTTAAAAGTAAATTCATGGGGATTTCGGTTTCTAGCGACAAGGTGGATCAGGCAGCAAAGAAAATTGGATGTGCAATAATAAAATAACGATCGTTAGAAATATAACCGAAAAACCTGTTAATTGCCTAACGTTGCAACAAAAACAAAGATTGATACCTTAAATTGAGAAGAAAAAAAAAATGAGTACCTTTAATTGACATTAAGCCTAAGATGGGTACTTTTTTATACGATTTGCCCTATATAAACCGGCCAAAATCACAACTTCAATTCCCTACTACAAGCACTTCTTTCGCCGCCTCAGGTTGGTTCACCGTCTCTTTGTTTGACACATGAATACGATATATGTCCATGGTGTCCTTTGTTTTCTTTTCTTTTTTTGTAAATTAGTGTAGAGTCATCTTAAAACACTCATCATCATTTGTCATGAATTTTCAGATGGAGTCCCATGATTCTAGGAGCTCCAAAAGCTCGAGCAGCAAGCATTTTCACAAGTCCTATGGGCCTGCTCCCATAATTAATGCATTCGTTTCTGGACCTATATTAGAATGACGACAAGCATGGACCCCAACACTCAATGATTCACACATTGCCCCTTCTTCCAAACTCACATGATCAGACAATGGGTTACAGACATAATGTTCTTTTATTTTCAAAGAAAAGAAAAAAAAAGTTGGTGGCTGATGAGATATGAAGCAAGTGTGTGGGCGTGGTTATTTGTGAGAAAGATTCGGGTTGTGAGATTAAATGGGTTACTTATACATAGGTTTAGTATTGTTGGGCTCAATATTGTTGAGCTAGACAAAAGCAAAAAACGAGTACAAATGGGCTGTGATTTAGTGATAAACCTATGTATGCTACAATTTTTTGTATGTTTGTGAATTGTGATTTGTGACACACAAATATTAACCAACTTGCTATTTATTTCTGAGTTATTAATGAGTTAAATCCGAATATTGTGACCAAATATTAACTCACACATGTGGTTTTAGGATCATTGTTAGTTGGCAAATGGCTAACTTTGTTTAGGATTAGAAGTAGCAGAATTAAATTCTGGATTCAGTGAGTTTTTTTTTATATATGTTATTATAAAAGATTGAGTCATTTAATTTATTGTGAAGGTATCCATTATGAGAGGTGCAAGACAAATAGTAAAGAATGTTTGACTAAACATTCAAACCAAATCCATTCAAACCAGTCAAACTGTTTGAATTTCAAAAGTGGAGAGGCCATGACGATTTCAAAAGATTCTCTTCATTTGATCGA
>BQNB010098333.1:0-25178 GCA_026074375.1 Tanacetum coccineum
TTGAGGTTTTGGCAGTTTTAGCCCCTCAAGTTGTATTTTCTTCATTTTGATGACTTTTGCTTTTGCCCTTTCCACTCCGTGCTTGGATTTGTTTGTCTTTGGTTTTCTTTTTGCTCTTTTTCTTGAATATCTGTTTCCTGCACAATACAAATGCAAACATACAAATACAATGTATTTTTGGTATGTTTTTAGTCATTTAAGTCCGTTTATAGTGGAAAATGGTATGTGTAATTAAACACATATCAGCAATAAAGGAATTTAACATATATCACATTAAATTTATTAATTATATTTCAAAATTTCCTAAATATCAAGAAAGGTAGTTACTGGTTTTAACTTTATACATTAATTTGTATACATCAAACCCTAATTCAATCATTCCTAATCAACTATTTAATCCCAATCAACCCTAATTCTTAACAATCGATTTAATTAAACCCTCAAAACACATTTTTTGTATTGTTTTAGTCGAAAAACATGGTTTTTATTGTTGAAGATGAATCTACATTGGTTCCTCATTCAGAATCCAACATTTTACAAGTCCACGATATTGTAATGGATGTTGTTCAAGATGATTCAAACGAAGATCCTGGTACTCTTTTTATACTTATTTATTTGTATTTTACAATCGTTTTTTTATTTTCATGTTTTTTACTAATAACTTTTTTGGTTTATACAAATTGTTACTAAATTAGGGTTTTAACGAATAAGCATTAATGCATGAATTCAGGATTGTATATTTTGTTTAATGTACATGCATGCTTTTTAAGAATTTATTTTATGGTTTATACAAGTTATATCTTAATTAGGTTCTAACTAAACTAGCAGTAATCAATTGCATGCATGTTTTTCATGAATTAGGGCTCTAACTTAATTAGAGTTCTAACTGAACAACCAGTATGTGCATGCATGTTTATTCAATATATATTCCTTTTCTTACGTTTTTGATATACCATAAAGTCTGTTAAGATAGTACTTTGTGCATTAAAACATTTAGCCATTCATCTAAAGTAACTATGTTTTTATAATTCTTTTTTTCTTTTTTTTGTAGCTGCGAATGCCGTTGATATGTAAGATATTGACCCTAATTTTATCCCCATACCAAAGGGACACAAATATTGGGTCCCTAATGTTCCTGTCGATGAAAAACCAAAAAAAGTTTACTCTTTTTAACCCTTATGACGACGCTTATAACATGTACAAGGAGTACGCTGCTAAAGCTAGGTTTGGTGTACGTAAATCAGGAATCAAATGTCATAAGGGCCAAATAAATCACAGGTATGTATGGTGTTATAAATATGGTAAACCAAGGAAAACAATTGAAACTAACACCCTGAATGAAGATGCCAATATGGATGGTAAAGAAGATGAGAATGAAGATGGAAAAAGAAAAAGGAAACGCAAATCGACATCCACACTTACTGATTGCAAAGCAAGGATTGGGTTGAAAGCTATATTAGGCACAAATTCATATAAGGTAATTGACTTTGTGGAGAATCATAATCATCCTCTTATAGACCCGTCTAATATGGATCTTTCTCGTGCACGACATCAGTTGGAATTTGGTAAATCTATGTTTATACATCGCTTGTCATTGTCTAATATTGGTCCACATAAAGCACACAGGTTAATAGTAGCACTTTTGGGTAGGTTTGATAAAGTCCGTGGAATGCCCGTTGATTGGAATAATTTTAGGCGTGGTCTAAATATATTCATCGGTGACAGGGGCGCCTAAATGTTGGTTGACAAAATTCTTAAAAGGAAAGAGCATGTCCCTGAGTTTTCGTTTTATCACCACACAATAAAAGATGAGCTGTGCCGTATGTTTTGGGTAGACGAAACAATGAAGTGCAACTATGTTGCATTTGGTGACATTGTTTCATTTGATGCTACTTTTGATACGAACAAGTAAGTTAAAACACTATTTATTTTCATTTGTCAAGATAAGTGAATTGTTATCTAATCTAAATTATGAAATTTAAATCTTCAGGTATGACATGGTTTTTGTGCCGTTTACCGGTATTGATCATCACCAGAAATGTGTTACTTTTGGGGCTGCACTATTGTCTGATGAAACAACTGCATCATATTCCTGGATGCTTAAGTGTTTTTTGAAAGTTCATAAGAAGCAACCTACTCTTGCCGTTACGTATCAGGACGGTGCGTTACGGAATGCTATTCTAAAGGTTTTTACCGAATCCCACCATAGATTATGTATGTGGCACATTACTCAGAAACTTCCCGCAAAGGTATACTTATTGTGTGCACGAATATTTACATATTCTAATTTTCTCATAACATAATAAGACCACTATAAGTGACATCGTTGCCGACAAGACAGTTTAATAAGATTCAATACTATACTTGCAGGTGTTGGGTAATGTAGAAGCCGACTCTGATTTCAGGAAATACTTTCATAAACTTGTTTGAAATGTATATATTACTCTTGAAGTATTCCAAGAACGATGACATAATTTAATATCAAAGTATAATCTTAGTCAAGATACATGGTTATCTGACATGTACGCTATAAGAGAAAGGTGGGTTCTTGGATATTTTAGGGAGGTGCCTTTTTGTGGGTTGATGAAGACGACGTCAAGATCAGAAAGTTCAAATGCTTTCTTCCAGGTTTATTCTCATCACGGAAACTCCCTCGTACATTTTAGACAACGCAACTGTTGAAAAGACTCATGTCATGCTTACTCAATTACTGATTGAATGCCATGCGTGTGAGTTTTACACACATTCTATATTCATGGTTAATTATCAAGAATAAAAAATAAATAAACCATAACTTTATGTAAAACAATTAAAGAGCTAATTGCTTAAATGAACCAAAAAAGCAAAAACTTCCACTTTTTTTGTCCCGACTTCTTTTTTCCAACTTTATTTCGCGCGAACGCACAAAACCAGGACTCCACTGGAATGCTGCCAAGTGTCATTCTGTACGAGGATGTTTTTGGTCCGACTTTTATGTTTTTTCACGAACTGGAGGTAGTTTTGCACGACAGCAAAAAACCTCGACTTATTTAAACTTAGAATAAACTGTATATTTAAACAAAATCTTGGAAAACCTGCAGAACTTGTCATCAAAACGAGCAGAATCGCGCTTATATGTAAGGAGACGCAAGTTAACAAAATCTCCTGATAAAAACCACACATCGTGGTAACGATTAAACATATGTTTACGGGTAAGCAAATACCCATCAAAGTAAAAGATATTATCCAAACGGGCACACAAGCACTGAGAAAAGAGGCACATTGTCGCCTCCATAAAAAGAGTAAAGTGTCAGAAAAGCGCAACCAATGAGCGCAATTTAAACCAAAAATCACATTAAACAACATAAAATAAACAATGACGAGTGAGAATAAGAGGAAAGGGTTAGTAGAAGGACCAACAGCAGTGGCATTCCCAAAAGAAGTTGATCGGAGGTTTTGAGCATGAGCTTCTCCCACGCTATAAAACAATAATGGACAAGGAGGATCCACATAAGGGACTTGACACCGGTAGAAGGATTCGATAGCTTATCATAATTCTGTTCCGCTTTTGGGATCAATGTCCTTCTGTCCACAAGATATAACCAATACCCCGAGCTAGCCACCTCCCGCAAAGCTTGTCTCTTACCCACAAAGCATAGTTTCTCTGGAAGATCCAGCAAGAGCTGAACTAAGATGATATCTCTAGAAAGGAGCCTTTTACAACAGCATGAGGGGAAAATATCCTCTCAACAATGAAGTTCGTGCCTGGTTAGCCCAAATCCAGTTGATCTTTATGAGTTCAACCTCACCTCGCAGCTGAATACCTCCTAGACAAAGACTGAGCCTCACTGGTTAAAAATGTTTGACATAACAAACTCACAGCCGCCACGTCATGAAAATTTAGTAAAATCGGTTATAGACAGACCCATCAAGACGCGCTTGGACATCAGGATAGGATGAGGTTGCTAAATAGCATCTCGGGATGAACGAGCATCCTCAATACCTAATAAGGAAAGGAAAATTAAATACACAAACAATAAAGGTAAATTGATGTAAGACTACAAAAGGGGCAGGAAGACACATACCTGGAAGAAAGGGATCACTATCTCCAAGATCCTCCGTACTAGCTAAGGACCCAAAAAGAGTCTTACAAGCTTCATCAGATGGAGCAATGTCAGGAACAGACTTAGGAGAAGAGGGGCCCTCATCTAAAACCACATGCTTTCTTTTCTTAAAGGATGGAGAACCAGCAGAGTTTGGAAATGTGACTCTCTTACCCTTCGAATCAACATATGAAGACGGAGCTATAACCCTCCATGGAGAACCAACCGGTCGAGCAACTACACCCCGCCAACGTCGACTCGCAGAAGGAGGAACAACCTCGGCACCAACGGCGTTATTAGCCACCGGAGCAGCAACAACCATCTCAGAAAAGGAAGCTGAGCGATTCCCTAGGAAATGAAGAAAGTCTTTCAAAGTCATCTCTGGAAAAACAAAGTTCAGGATTAGCAAGAGAATAGTAAAAGATGAACAATAAATACGAAACAGAAAACTAATTAAGCATATGTGTAATTAATAACTATAGATAAACTAAGCATGCTTCTTGAATTTAATATTGTCTTGAAAAAATAAAACTCTTTTACCAATAAAAACGTTTAATTCAAAACAACAAAGAACAATCGACCAAACAATATATGTTGATTGGGCAATGGTGACTAGTTACTTAGTTACACTTCACCTTCAATTAGGTAGCCTGCCAGTATGGACGTACCCATGCAACATGGGTAATATACAAGTCAATTAACCCATACGTTTCAGCCATATCATACATTTTCTTCATATAACCATCACCTTCAACAATTGTCAAACCTTTTTCTAGGGTACATCTAGGAATACAATAAAAGATGATCCAATATGATATTCTAGTTTATAGGACAACATGTCTAGCATTTTAGAGTAACTCATCTTGTTTAACTTAGATAGCTTGAGTGTTAAAATTTTCCCATGTTCATATCTTAAGTGGGTATTCCATGAACACAGTATCATAGTTAACTTCAAAGACAGAATAATTTTCAGTTGCTTGCATAAGGTATCTGAAACTGTAAGCATATGTTTACCTGTAAAGTTCATATGACCTTTAGAGGATCTCTATCATATAAAAATTCACATTTGCACCAAAAAAAATTATAATGTGCCTTCTAAAATCAAATATTCATTTAAGTAGGCTTTGAGGAATTAATTAAGTAATCCACGTGTGAAAGTCCTAATTAACAAGTCTATATGGAATATAACACTTATCTAATGTAAATAACACAAGTAATAACTTTTCAATTATGTAATGCTTTATTGATTAAGAATTAAAGTATTACAATGTACTATGGATCGCACAAGTTGAATGACAATGTATGATCACCCTTTGAACAAGTAAACATGATAGAGTATCAAGTTTACAAGCGAACTTATATAGCCAGCTGATAGGATCAAAGGTCTACGGTGTAAGTTCGACAAAGGAGTAAACGCCTATGATAACAACAACAATAAAAGCGATGACATTTACTCCTTACAACATTCTCTATTTATACTAATACGAGGTTGCGTCCTTAGTGGGGGTAGTTGCAACGTGTCAAGATTCTAGTGGAGGACGTACGAGGCATTTAATGCACGTCCAATCTTGGAAACTACCCGCCCATACTTTAGTGAACAGTTCTGCCAACTGTTCACTACTTTTACCAACTTCGTACTTGGTACAGACAACTCAAATCACCTTTTGTCGCGCCTTTAGGTGATATTGAGTTTCCCGCCTAAACATCAGAGAACACTTTAAGCTCAGCTTGTTCTTCTTCAAAGGGTAATAGGAAAGTCAGAGTATTGCCACCTCTGACTCACCTTAGAACCTCAGCGTATTCCTTCTACATACCAGCTGATATCCATCCCAGCTGACGAGTATGTCTTCAAGTAATCTTCGACTTCCTTGACGATGTCTTTGACTTGAATACGTCTGATGTTGCTCTCTGAGGCTTTGCACTCAGAGAGTCCTTTCATTACCTCTGAGTCCACCACTCATAGGTTCTTTCATTACCTCTGAGTCCACCACTCAGAGGTTCTTCAATACTTAGCCTAATTTCTGTTTAAATCTAGGAGCTGATTACTGGGCTCTGAATCGGCCCAACAATCTCCCCCTATTTGAATATAAATTATGCTAAGGTAATAATTATTGTAAGTGAGTACACAGCTTCTTCTTACACATAATTGACAGAAGGATTAACAAAAGAAACTTCATTGATTTTATTACATTTTAGCCCAAATCATCTAGGTTCTTTTCTACAGTCTCCCTAGCCTTTATACAATCACTCCTAGCCTCTATTACATAGATCAGCATTCTGAACATCTCATCAGCAATCTTTGAGTCAACTTTGATTTAGTTCTGAATTCAAATTAGCTGGATGGTAGGAGTCAGATGAAACTCACTTTCTCTTTAGAAGGCTATATCCGTATTCCTATTCATGAAGAAGATTCCTGACTCAGGTTCATTGATGATAAGGCCTTCAATTGGCACAACCTCAGGGGGAGGAATCAGGTTCATGTTCATCTCATCGACTCTGATATCTTCAGTTACAAAGGCTTCTTTGAGAAACTATGTCCTTTTCCTCTTCTTTTCCTCAGCTGTCATTCCAAAAGTTGCAAGTGCTGGAGGTGGAGGAAGTCCTAGCTTCTTAGCCTGGTCTATGACCCATTAGAATTTTGCTCTTAGACTCTACAGCAGCATATCGTTTGATTTCCCAGTCTTTTTGGATGCCAGGGCATGAATCTCCAGCCATTCACTGAAACCCAGTGACTTTAGTCTGAAGTTGGGATGAACAATGAGATTTAGAGGATTGTCGCCTCTGGTGATCTTCATAGTTGCCTCCTTGTTTGAATTGACAACATAGCTGACCTTTGTGATTGGCAGAGGATCAGCTCTGAAGAAGATCTGAGGATTGTATTTGTAACACCCCCAAATCTGGGTAGCAGCAGAATGTTGAATATACGAGGGCGTTAATTCATAGATCAATAGCACAAGATATGAGAACGACCACTAAATGTGTCGTTTTAAAAAGATACATTGGATTAACAAAATAATTGTTCATTACATAAGCTTGTGGCTTCAAATTGTTCGACAATATAAGTAAAGATTCCGGTTTATAACAAATGTTCCCAAAATATAATACGACCCAAATCTTTAGTATTGACTCTCTCCAAAGAGTGACCCCCCAATGTATCTGGCACCTCGTGCCTTATTGACCTGAGAAAAACATGCTTAAAATGTCAACATAAAGTTGGTGAATTCATAGGTTTATGTAAATCAATAGTAGGACCGCAAGATTTCCAAGTGTATGATTAAGCAACAGATGCAAACATCATAAAAAGTAATTACATTTTCCTAAGCTCATGACACTGAAGCTCGACATATATAAATGCAATATATTGCCAATAATGCCCGTGAATGATGTTCTAACCCGCAACATCCCAAATCCGACATGGTATACGTTTGTTGTCTGGCAAACCGGCACAGTGAGCGCTACTCACCCAAACGGGGATGTCAATCCCAAATAGATCTATTTATAACATTCGCGCTCACAATCTAGTAATTGACAGTTCATGATAATGGGCTCAGTGGGTTATCGCTACTTAGGCAAACACGTAATCATAGTATAAAATGTACACTTGCGTCCAATTTGTAAAACAAAGCATGTTCTCACCCCAAAGATGTAAATCATTTAAATAATTGTAAAACATGGGGCTATGAACTCACCTGAGTAGGTAGTCCTCTGTGAATGATAAATATATCCAAGTATGGCAAATGAATCACACCGTCAAATACCTAAGTAAATACGGCCAGTCTTAGTCTACAAGTTTAGGCTAACGACTTAATGCATAAACTACAATAAATTGCTAGTTTATATATACTATTATCACTTGTGTGGTGGTGCACATGTTTATTGTATTTGTCTTCACTTGGCGGCTCTTGGGAAGGTATATGATTGCACACGCTAAAGTATATGTATAAGCGTTATTAATAAATATTCATATTTATTAAGTCATGTTTCAATTTGTATAATATCCGATAAATATTATAACTTGTACGACACGTTAAGTGTTTATAAAGATCACTTTTGTTTGTAAAATACCCTTAGGTTTTCTATATTTAAAAAAACAGTCCCTATGTTTATGAAAATGTAGTATTTATACTTTAAACCTTTATGTTTCCACATTTTCACCTTTAGTCCTTCAACTTTTCACAAATTACACTTTAGGTCCTTACATGTTCTAACAGCCCTTAAATTTCAAAAATGACAGAAATAGCCCTTGGACTTTATAAAGACATTTTTGGAATTTTTAACCCACAAGTTTACAAATTGACACTTTTAGTCCTTTAACTTGTAAAATCGTAATTTAAGCCCAATTAAGATCTAACAAGTGACAATAGGCTTTAATACACTCCAATAAGCTACTTAAGCTGTGCCAGCTTATAAATAAGCTTGGATGAGCTTATTTTGGCTTATTGGGCTTATTTGGCTCGCTAAGGTCCATTAAGAAAATAAGGGTCCATTTGGGATTTCTAAAAGCACATAAGCACCCATTAAGCTTATTTAGGCTTATTTCAAACCTGTTGGCTGAAAAATAACCTCAGGTAAGCTTATTTGAGGTTATTCGAACTTATTGGGCTCGTTAGCCCAATAACTCTAACCCGAGAGTTTTTAAAAGGTTTATGAAGGCTTTATAATGTGATCCAACCTATTTTCTAATCCAAATAAGCCCTCGTAGGTCTGTTTTTATTGCTCGGCTTATTTATAAGCTAATAAGCTCGTTAATAGGCTTTTGGGGCTCGATTATAACTCGATAAGGTTTTTAAACTTTTAGGCTTGATCTCTTAAGGCCCATTAGTTATTCTATGTTCATAATAAGCTTAACAAACTGCTTAAGCTCACAAATTAGCCATCTAAGCATATTTGTGGCTTATGGGCTTCGTTTGGTCACGGTAATGGGCTACTAAGCCCGTTAAAGGTCCAGTTATGTTTACATTTTATGTTAGGGTCCATATAAGTTCAATAAACACACTAGACCTCTCCATAAGCTCAAGAGTGCTTATTAATAAGCTGTGGACCCACAAGGTTGGCCTGTTGGGCCTGTTTGGTTCGTACGTTGATTGTCGGTCCTAATAGGCCCATTAAGGGTCTAACGAACTCATTCGTGACCCGTTAAGTTTCCTAGTTAGGTTCTAGGGCGTTTAATCTTTTATTAAGCATTTAAAATTTATTATATGCCATAACCATAAGCTAAGCTTAATCTTTGGTGGGTTTCGTGGCCCAAATTTACCCTTTAGTGCTTAAGCCATAAATAACCCCTCTTGGAACTATATGTGACTCGTTCGTGGGTCTTAAGGTCCAACAGTAGACATGCACGTCCATTATAGGCGCGTATGGTTTGGGTTTGTGGTGTTTAACCACGAACGAACACTTTGAGCTTATTTGACCTACCTATGGTTCGTGTTTAACACATGCAAGCATCTAATTAACTTGTATAATGTTTACGTATAAGTTTCGTGCAAATTCATTTTTAAATGAACACGTGTAACTCTAGTCATTGTTAAGCCTTGCTTTATATAGGTTGACATCTTTTTAACACCACACAAGAGACAATATGCATATGTACACGCGAATAACGTACATGCCTTGCATTATGCATATACGAGCTCACGTTAGTTTTTCATTTATAAACTAATCGTGGCCAAATTAACTAGCAACTAAGGAAATACGTATGATATGAGTATGATAAGCTTATAATGCAACTTACAAAAGTCCTAGAGTATTGGTTTCATGTTTGGACATGTAGAAATGACAACCCGAAGTGTCTACACGATCGTATATCAACCCTAAGCTTCAAAGCTTATTAAATAACCAAGTCTTGGCTCGCATACCCTCTTATGATCTCGTATAAAGACCCTAGTATTACTTGTATATTTGACTGGGCTTAGAGGTGTACGTGATGGTATGTTTAGGTTTGGTTATGGTCTCGGTTGTGCTATGCCCCGAAAACAAGAGAGGAACAATGATGGTTCTTGCTTAGAGAGTGGTTATGTATGTGTAAAGGATAAATGGCTTTGTAGAGGCTTGCTTATATAGGTACATTGTCTAGTAAAAACTAGTTTCTCTATCTATCATCTCGCACACTCTCTCTCTAAGCTACTCACTCGCGCGCGCTCGCAATTTTTCCCGCCGTATTTGTTCAAAAAAGACATGGTTCTTACGAGCCGAAACCTCCTCACGTAACATACTAGTCTTAATTACAAGATCAATGGTACAAGATACTTAGGTTTAAAAAGCTTATGGTATGTGTATGTGTGGTATATGCCGTGGCATCCAAGAGCAAGGAAGGATCCAAGGTGGTTATTACACAATGTGTATTAGGCTCATTAGGGAACATTAAGGACAAGTATTAATTAAATCTTGTTATACATGTACTTAACATAGATTTAGAGGATTTCTGGTTGATCATGTTGGTGGAACGAGTAGGAGTGTGGAGGGGAGGAAGGGTTTTGATAATCTTATTAAGATTATCATGGTACAAGGCCTTAATTAGAAGGATATTGTACAATATTGTGTAAGTATCCCTTGTATTATGGTCCTTTTGTTCACCTATATTCGGCCATAATGGCTTGTTAACACGAGAATTGAATTATTTTTGTGTTTAAGGTTTAAAATGGGTATTGGTTTGAGTCTAGGTATTTCTGAGGTGTGTCTAGAGGTATTTTATCGCAAAACGTAAGCCTTTTACGTGACCAATAAAAATAAAATGCGCAAAGTCAATAATTATCTTCTTAATAATTACCTAACACTTGCTTGACGTAAACCTTAATTTATTTGGTATCCGTTTACGTTAAATGATTATTTCTAGTCTACGCGATTTAGCTTAAGAGTTAAATTAAAAGTAAACGCGTATTGGGTTTTGACTCTAAATAAATAGTGAAGAATAATAAAGTCGTAAATGACTGAATTTGAGAAATGTTTACAGTTCCACCCGTTAAAGAGCTTTGTCACTCACCATTCCAAACCCGCTCGCCCTCCTCTCAAAGCTTAAGACCTTCTGTGGATGACGAATCCATGGTTTGTTAAAAAAGCTTTTTGCTGTGGGTATTTATTTCTGTTTGAACGACTCTTCCGTTCCCAGTGAACTCAGGACCTCTCGTTAGCAGGTGAACTCAGGACCTCTCCTAGAGTTCCAGCGAACCTTAACCAATGGTATCCGGCTTCGCTTTAATCGTTTGATCTACCGTTCCATGATCTCAATGGGCTCTTCCACAAACTGGAGCTTATCATCAACGTGAATTCCTTCCAACGACATGACTAATGGTTCATTAGCGTAACATTTCTTCAGATTAAACACATGGAAAGTATGGTGAACCCTGTTCAACTCTTGAGGAAGTTCCAGCCTGTAGGCAACCTTCCCAACCCTGGCTAACACCTTGAAAGGTCCTACATATCTCGGGTTCAAATTACCCTACTTACCGAATCGTACAACCCTTTTCCAAGGTGAGACCTTGAGCATAAACCTATCCCCAACTTCGAACTCAATCAGCTTTCGCTTTAAATCAGCGTAGCTCTTTTGTCGATCCTGAGTAGCTTGAATTCTCTGCTTTATCAGAATGATCTTTTTCCGTTGTTTCTTGGATCATTTTTGGACCGGTCAGTTGAGCTTCTCCAACTTCGGCCTAGCACACAGGTGATCGAAATTTTCGGCCATAAAGTGCCTCATAAGGTGCGGCCTTTATGCTAGCGTGATAACTGTTGTTATACGAAAATTCGGCTAATGGAAAATGCTTAACCCAACCCTTTCCAAAATCGATCACGCAAGCACGTAGCATGTCCTTGAGAGTTTGAATAGTCCTCTCGCTTTGACCGTCAGTTTCTAGATGATACGCAGTGCTCATACTCAGATCTGTACCCAAAGCTTTCTGAAATGATCTCCAATAAATTGATGTGAATCTCTCATCACGATCACAAATGATTAAAACAGGTATTCTGTGTCTTGTTACTATCCTGTTCAGGTACAACCTTGCCAACTTGTCCAATTGGCCATTTTCCCTTATTGGCAACAAGTGAGCAGATTTTGTGAGTCGATCCACAATCACCCAGATGGTGTCAAAACCTTGTGACGACTTAGGAAGCTTGGTGATAAAATCCATCATGATATTATCCCACTTCCACTCGGGTATGGCTGGTTGTACTAACAATCCTGATGGCCTTTGATGTTCGGCCTTGACCTTCGCACATGTCAAGAACTTGCTAACATATGTGGCGATGTCGGCTTTCATATTGGGCCACCAATATAGCTTCTTCATGTCTTGGTACATCTTTTCGGAACCGGGATGGGTAGAGTACTTTGACTTATGGGATTCGTGCATAACCACAGATCTTAAGTCACCGTAGCAAGGTAAACAACTTCTGCCATTTAAACATAAGGTTCCATCGGCGCGTGGTTCCAACTTTTCCTTAGGTATATCCTTTCTGATCATACCACCTACATCTTCTTTCTCAAGGTTCTCTGGTTTCAGGGCTTCGATCTGAGCATTTAGTATTTGTTTGGGAAGATCCAAGCTAATAGTCATAACTAAGGCTCAAACCCGTAATGGCTCAATCCGTTCCTTACAGCTCAATGCATCGGCCACTATGTTTGCCTTCCCCGGGTGATAACAAATGTCACAGTCATAATCACTTAGCAATTCTAGCCAACGACGCTGCCTCATGTTAAGCTCATTTTGGTCAAGAATGTGTTGTAGACTTTTATGATCGGTGAACACGGTGCATTTGGTTCCATATAGATAATGCCTTCATATCTTTTGAGCAAACACCACCGATCCAAGTTCTAAATCATGAGTGGTGTAGTTCTTCTCATGAATTTTTAGTTGTCGAGAAGCATAGGCAATCACCTTCTCTCTCTGCATCAATACAACACCTAAACCCTTGTGTAACGCATCACAACAGACCACAAAGTCTTCGCTTCCTTCAGGTAAATCTAGAATTGCGCTCTGCATAACTTCTGCTTTATTAACTGAAAAATATTTTATTCCTTTTCACCCCAATCAAACTTGATTCCTTTCTGAGTAAGCTTCATCATTGATTTAGCAATCTTTAAAAATCCTTCAATAAACCTTCTATAGTAACCAGCAAGACCTAAAAATTGGCGTATCTCCGTCGGTGTCTTAGGAGATACCCAATCTTTGATAGATTCTATCTTGGCTGGATCCACATGAATGCCTCTGCTATCAATGATGTGACCGAGAAATTGTACCTTCGGGATCCAAAATTCACATTTTGAAAACTTGGCATACAATTTCTCCTTCTTAAGCAATTTTAAAATTGCCTTAAGGTGTTCTTCGTACTCTTTCTTGTCCTTTGAATAAATAAGTATGTCATCAATGAAGACGATTACGAACTTATCCAAGTAGGGCTTGCGCACTCGGTTCATGAGGTCCATGAATACCGTAGGTGCGTTTGTTAGCCCGAATGGCATAACCTGAAACTCGTAATGACCATACCGAGTTCGAAATGCCGTCTTTGGAATGTCTTGCTCTCGTACTCTAAGCTGGTGATAACCCGATCTCAAATCTATCTTCGAATAAATACTGGATCCCTGGAGTTGATCAAATAAATCGTCGATCCTTGGGAGTGGATAACGATTCTTCACTGTCAGCTTATTTAACTCACGGCAGTCAATGCACATCCTGAATGACCCATCCTTCTTTTTGACAAACAAGACTGGGGCTCCCCAAGGTGAGGAACTGGGTCTTATGAAGCCTTTGTCGGAAAGATCTTGCAGTTGTTTCGACAATTCCTTCATTTTGGACGGTGCCAATCGATACGGTGCTCTAGCTACGGGTGCGGCTCCTGGGATTAAGTCGATCTGGAATTCCACTGGTCGAGTTAGAGGAAGACCCGGCAAGTCCTCGGGAAACACTTCAGGAAAATCTTGGACGATTGGCACATCCTTAAGTTGCTCTCCTTCCGACTTGTCTTCCTCTTTCTTGGCGGATATCTGTGCCAAAAAGATCTAACATCCTTTTGCCATGTACTCTTGAGCCTTTGAACATGAGATAATGGTCAACCGAGATTCTCTCCCGTCGTTACTTTCGTTACCACGAAAAATCAAGGTTTCATTCCCATAGGGAACTCGAACAAGTTTCTCATCACACACGATCACGGCGTGACACCTTCTTAACCAATCCATGCCGATAATAACGTCGAAACTACCCAGTTCTATGGGCATTAGATCTATGTTGAACGGATGGTTTAAGAAATTTAAAGTGCAACCCCGCATTATAGTGTCTACCCCGACTATTTTCCCATCAGCTAATTCGACATCGTAACTATTTTCTAGTGGAGTTGGGGCGATGTTAATCAGGGAACTAAATGCAGTAGATATAAAGCTTTTATCGGCACCAGTGTCGAATAAGATAGATGCATAGTGGTTGTTTAAGAGGAACGTACCCGTGACGACATTGAAGTCTGGTTCCCTCGATGCATTCCCTTTCTTCTCTGCATTCCCAACTGCATACACCTAGCCTTGTGCACTCCCATTTCCCCCATCCTTATTCTTTAACTTTGGACAATCTCTCTTGAAATGTCCTGAAGCTCCACATTCAAAACAACCATTTCCTTTGGGATTTGTCCTATTGCCCTTCTGAGTATTAGCAACATTTGTGTTGCCAGCACTCCTGCAGTCGCGGGCAAAGTGCCCTACCTTGTTGCACTTGTGGCACTTCTGAGTACACGGGCCATTGTGGTGAAAATGGCACTTGGTGCACTTGGGCAAAGATCCCCCATATGGCTTCTTTTCACCTGTCCCCATATTGTAGACCTTGGCGACATTCTGCCTCTTGAAGGGTTGTTTTTGGTGACCATGGTTGTTTCTGGATGAATCGTCAGCCTTCCTATTGTTGTCAGTCTGCCTTTTCGCATAGGTGCGGAGTTTCTGATCCATCAAGTCGTTGGCCAACTTAATAGTCTCATCCAACGTCTTGGGTCTGGCAGACTTGACATTTCCATAAATGTTATCAGGAAGTCCACTGATGTACTTGTCAACCTTCTCAGTTTCATTAGCAACAAACTTGGTACATATCAGGGTTAGCTCTTGGAAACGTTCAGTGTATGTTGGAACATCGTTCCCTTTGACCTTTAGGTTCCACAACTCGATTTCTAGTTTCTTGATTTCACCCTATGAACAATACTTGTCCGTCATCAATTATACGGGGAAATTGTTCGCTTTTATTACATACTTTATATCTAGTATGTCATAACTAAAGTAGACGAGCTCACGCAACCTATCTATGACCATCTTGTCTTCATATATGTCAAGAAAACATCACAATATGTCAAGTCAATATCATCATATCCTTATTACAAAGTACATTATTCCTATAATGTACCATTCACAACGTTATATCAAAACGGGCTCTAAACTGTTATCATATACCTCCAAACTGTAATCTCATGGAAGGGTTAACCCCTAAAGTGAATGCACAAGCTACTAAAGCATATGTAAAAGTAATATGATATCTCATTTGAAATATAAAATCTCTTCAAGTCAAAGTACCAATCTCTAAAAGCTCAATGTACAAGTCATTAAGCATGATCTCTAAAATAGCCGTTTTACCTCCGTTTTCATTCTAATTTCTTTACCATCACTTGTGTACAAGCTAATACACTCAATATACAATGTGTAAACCCTAATTATTCTATTCATAAGCTTTCATACATCTTTTTACACTCAAAACCCTAATTCAAAACCCTAAACCCTAAAACCGAGCTAGTTTCTAAACCATGACTTGTTTCTTCATTTTTATCCATTGTAAACCCAAACCAACACTCAAATAAGTTGTAAGAACTTATTTTACAATCATATCAATCCTATTCAATCATTATTTCATCATTACTTCATCATTCTTACATCTCTTGTACGTAAAACATATCTAGAAAACCATAAATGTACACTAATAGGTTCATTAAACCCATTTAACTCGTTTTAAACCATTTTAATCCCAAATAACCAACCAAGGGCATTGTAAAAACTTATTAAAATACGTTTATAAATAATTATCTTTCATTTAAATTAGCAATGTACAAGAATCAAAGCCTAGAAAACCTAACGAATCCAGAAACCCTAATTATGCATTAAATATCATTTTTGACTCGTTTTCTCAATTTCAACCCATTTTAACTTAAACCAACGACCAAAATTCATTGATAATACTTTATATAGGTCCTAGGATCAGTAACCTATCATTCCTAATCAAATGTATGCAAAATATAAGCCAAGAAAGTCAAGAAAACCCTAAACGAGCCCTAGTTGAACCCATACTCCCATTTCTTCAATTCTAATCCGTTTTAACCCAAACGAATTGCTAATCTTTGCTAATTACTTTAATCCCAGACCTTAACAACCTATTCCATCATTCATTAATCATTTATAACACAATGTACCTTGTTAAAACATTTGAAGAAACCGTCGAACCCAAAATAGACCCGGTTTACTTCTATGACCATTTTGACCCCTCTAAATTGCTACCAAGTCCAAATAACCAATGTGAACCTCTTCTAGAATACCTTAAGCAGCTTACCCACCTCCTTATACCTTCTCTTGGTCGAAAATAAAGGCACATGACCTTCTTTTTGCTCCAATCAACCGCGAACACCCAAACACCCCTAAAAACCTTCCACCTTGCAATCCTAGCACTTCTAGACCTCAAGACTCATCATGTAGCTTCAACACATCACCCCCTAGCTTCTCCACACGTCCAAGAACAGAACCAAAGCTTCCTTAGTCATCTATGCTTCATTTGAGTATAAATAGGAGCCATAACACTTCATTTTTCTTCATCCCCCACTTCCTCCTCTATAACCCTTACATAGAAGCAATCCTTTGCTCTAATAGATCCTAAGTGATCTTAAGAAGGCTCAAGTACAGAAAGGAAGCAAAAGAAACCAAGAAACGAAGCCCGGGAGTCGTTACTCTAGCCGTACGAAGCCGAAAGTCCCGATTCTGACCCGTTTCCACCATTTTTGCTCCTTGAAGCTCAAACCCAGGTTTTGAATGTTATACTTCTGCTTATCATTACTCATATTAATGTTCATATGATCCTAAATATACTCTTGTTAAAGTTTCATAACTCAATTCATGCTCATTTTCCATTTTGATCCAAAACCGTACACCCGAAACCCTAATTCGCGTTTTTCTTAAAACTAAATGTTATAATGATTAAATATTGTTATAATATATCCTAGCATGCTTAACTAATGTTAAAATAACCACTTTATTGATTATGAGATAATTTGAACTTAAAAACCCAAGCGTTACTTTTTGAAACCTAATTGACCCGTTTTGCTTCTAGCTTAATGATGGTTATTTTAATTGTTTTACGTTAAAATTTATATTTTAGTTTATTATAAACTTATAAATATCTAATGAAATGTTATAAATAAAGCTGCATGGCCTAATTTAGAGATGTTTTGTAATTATAATTCATGCAAAGTGGGTATATATCGTAACTTTCGGAAACTTATAACTAAAAGGACTAAAAGTGTCATTTTATCAAAGTTATAACTATAGGGGTCTATTATGTCACTTTTCAAACTCCAAGGTTTACTTGGTATATCAATAAAAGTTGAAGGACCAAAGTCGTAAAAATGCAAACCCTAGGGGTCTACTTGCAATTTTCTAAACCCCAGGGTCTAAAATGTACATTTGAAAATGTATAAAATCATGGTTTAAAAACCTTAACAAACATAACTTTAATTAATACTTCTCGTGCTTAACATTTTCCAGATATTGAATAAAACGCTTAAAACCGATTATATCGTATCACAATACTAGGGAGCTTCATATTAAGGAGTTTCATCTTGGTATTACGTTCTGACTGAGTTGTTGGGTTTACGATTTAAAGTGCCCTAGCTCCTCAAACGTTTACTGAATGACTTCTAAATTATGATGGCCCGAACAGTGATACAATAATTCCAAACTCTTCAATCAAACTCATAACTCTTAAACCAAAGTTCTAAAGTACAATCTTCCTAAGACTTGACATATTCTACTCAGGTTGTGTGACGTGGCTGTTTACTATCATTTTACTATATCAACATTCCCCGGTTAAGATTGTGATAAGGTCGTCAGCTTTCATTTCAGAATATTTATTACATCTACCTACCAGGTGAAGTTCATAACCTCGCCTTTACTTATTTTACATGTTTTATAAACCCGCGAGGGGGATACATGCTTGTTACAAACTCTTTTACATACTCGTTTATCTTATAACAATGTGATTACTTTTCAAAGACTTATACATGCTTAAACCATGAATACAAGTGTTTTTACAAGTTATATGCTATCCTGATACACTATTACAGCTACTGTCTAAGTTACATTATGCCAAAAGTCCCTCATTATCATGGACCATTAATCACTTTCGGGTGAACGCAAATATTGTGGATAGATCTATCGGGATTGACGAATCCTGTTTGTGTTAGCCGGATAGGTAACCAAACACACTATATTTGAATTTCATAGGTATATGGCAATTACCTACACCGAGGGCCATTATCTCTATATATATATCACATCATTTTGGGTATATATATACACTAGTCAGTTTGTGTGCCATGAGCTTAGACCAGACTATACTATACCAGACAAGACCAAACAGGGCAATAACGGGATAATACACTGTTACTATGATAATTGTATTCGTTGCAATTATTACTAATAACGGGTGTATAATAACAATATCATAATAATTGTGTTTAAACAATTATTACACTATGACTTGTATTCAAACTGTTTATCAAACCTATGAATTTCACTCAACCTTTGTGTTGACCTTTTAGCATGTTTATCTCAGGTTATTGAGCAATATACGGCACGGAGTGGCATGGACTCGAAGATGGTTAAAACTTGTTATCATTCACATTGTAACTAGATTTTGGGACCTACTTTTGTAAAACTCTGATTTGAAATAAATGATAACATATCTTTTGAATAAACGTCTCTTTTGAAGTCGTTTTCTATGATTATGATTGTTGTATCCATGAAGTAATACCCCAGATTAGCTTCCGCTGCTATATTGTAAAAATAGGGGTGTTACACATAATTCGATCTTTAGTTTCTTGATTTCACCCTACGGACAATACTTGTCCGTCATTTTCTTCTTGAGTACTTCCTAAGTCATTGAATATGCTTCAGGACCTAAGGTCCTCATCTAACTATTCCACCAAGTCAAAGCAGCCTGCTACAGAGTGCATGTGGCAAACTTAACCTGATTTTTAATAGCACAACCACTGATATTGAAGACTGATTCCATCTTTTTGATCCACTGGGTCAAACCGACGACGCCTTCATTTCCTTTGAAGTTCAAAGATTGACATTTCATGAAGTCAACATAGAAACAAGGGCGCGCAGTTTGCACATTCCTTCGGTTATCCCCGTGCGAACTGTGGCTTCCATCTCCATTGGTAGAGTTTCGTAGAAGAGCTTGATCAATCATAGCTTGGACGGATTCTGGAGTCATGTTGTTTGGGTTGGTGTTGTTAGGTAAGGTATTCGGTCCTCGTCTTGTCACAGGTGCCATGATTCGTCTAAATCACAAGAGACAAAACATGAGGTCATAATCATGACAGATATACAATAATTTGCAGATAAGACAACAGCACAAGAGAGGTATATAGTACAACATAACACATCTATTTCATTCATCACGTGGAAAATTTTACATGAAATAGTTTTTAGTACACAAAATACAATACAAAAGATCTAAGGCTAGATGTGACTGTCGGCATCCCTAGAAGCATCCTGGTGATCTGGAACTCTAGCATCTGGTGCTGGCTGCCTAGCTCTCCTTCGCTGCTCTTGCAGTGCTAACAACTCGGCCTGCATGTCACTCATCTCTCGCCTTATGTCTCTTATCACACGGAGAGTCTCTACTATCTGTGCCTGATGCCTACGGTTAGTCTTTTAAAGCTCTGCCATCTCAGCCTGCTACATCTGAGAGTGAGTCTCATGTACCTAGTGATGTGTCTGAATAAGAGTACCCTACAACTGTAGCTGTTTCTGATGTGCCTGGATCTGGGTCTCGTGTGCATACACATGGTCATGGTGGGTCTGAAGCTCATGATGGACTGCATCTCACTCTTATCGGATGTGGCCCAAGGCCTCTCAGGTAGATTAGGCCTCCTCATCCACAATAAGTACCGTCTCCTTGAGAGATTAATCCTATCCCATAAGTAAGTCGACCGCTGCGTAGGTCCATGTGACTCGCTGTGATATGCGAGTCCTACTATCCTGAGCATCCTATAATAGAGCATATAAGTCCTGCGTATCATGCTCATGGAGCTTAACAAGCTCTATAACCCTAGTATTAACCTCTCCCACGGTCAGAGGTGCTATCTCAAGAACAGCCTCTGCCGGATCCACCTAAGTATCCCTAATACCATACCCAACCTCTCTAATCCCCTGTCGTATCGCTTCAGCATCTACGATGCTGACAAACCTATAGTCTATCCCTCGACCTCCAATAGGTCTAGCAGTAGAACTCTCCCCGACCTCATACATGGGGCCTAGAGCAAACAAACACGACCTCTTGTAAGGTGGCCGCTCGGACTCAGGAATATCATCTTTATGGTCAACAGGTGGTGGTATGTATAGAGATGGTGGTAGTGGTGGTAGTGGAGTGTAGATGGTAATCGGCAGTACCGCATCAACAAGGAGCAGAGTAGAGGCTATCCTGAATGGTAATGTCCCTCTACTTGTCTGGATTTGTTAGACACTAGGATGATGGTAGTAATGGTGATGGCACAAGTGGTGGTGATGAATGTGTAGGTGGGGCCATGCACCTAGCAAGGCGCTCCCCTGCAGAGGGCGGTGATAAAAAGATAGGTGGTGATGGTGGTAGAGTGGGCAGGGCTAGAAGTCTCTCAACCTCTGCCTCTGGTGGAAGGGATATGGAAGCCTGAAGCGTGACAGTTTTCCTAGCTCCTAAAGTGGTAGTATTGTCAGTGGAGGGTGGTGGTTATAACGGCTCTCGTTCCCTTAGGTGGGGAGGAAACAAGCTCAAATGTTAGGTACAACAACGCGATGATAGACCAGACGCTAAGTGCTCCTCCTCTCCTCCATCTTCTCATCCTCTATCTTATCTCTTCATCCTCATCATCAATCATCGGCGTTCATCCCCGGATGATCGTCGTCATCATCATTACTCCATCCTCTCCCCGTCATGGATAGTCAACCGGACCATCCTCGGTCTCATCATCCTCATACTCCTCTGGATCCTCTTCTGGATCCGACTCAACAACATATCCTGGTGACTCAGCAGTAGGTGAAACAACAGGAGGTAATGGCTGCTCCTCAGCCAGAAACTCATGCTCATCCTCCAATGGTATATACTCAGGGTATATAGGCTCTGGCACGTAGTCAGGATCATGTGGCTGTATGAACATAGGCTCACGCTCATCCTCATCCTGTGGTACTGGTGGTGTCTGTGGCTCCTCGGAGTCAGGTATGTAATCCGGTGATGGTGGGGCTACCGGCTGTATAGGGAGTCCATCGTATCCTAATACGATGACTCGTGGAGAACCTCCATCAGATATCTCCTCATCGGCTCCCCAGAAGACTCTGCCTGGCTCAGAGTCGGTGTAGACGGAAGTGTAGGTAACCGCAGATGACGCAGAAGACATGACTGCTGTAAAAACAAAAATAACTTATATAAGTATTAATTTTTTTAAGACTCTTATAGTAATATACGTAATATAATTTATATACTCGTATATCAATTATGCAAGCACTTAGTAACTACTAATGCTAAAACAGTGTATGTCATGTAAGCACATATGCTAGATTGCAAACAAGTAATGTATGTGTGTCCCGTGCAAACCCCATTTTGAATGCAGTGTTTGAAAATGGTTATAGTCCAGACAAAAACTTTTGACCTGGTTCTCTATAACCTTGGCTCTAGATACCAATCTGTAACACCCCCAAATCTGGGTAGCAGCGGAATATTGAATATCCAAGGGCGTTACTTCATAGATCAATAGCACAAGATATGAGAACGACCACTAACGTGTCATTTTAAAAAGATACATTGGATTAACAAAATACTTGTTCATTACATAAGCTCATGGCTTCAAATTGTTCGACAATATAAGTAAAGATTTCGGTTTATAACAAATGTTCCCAAAATGTAATACGCCCCAAATCTTTAGTACTGACTCTCCAAAGAGTGACCCCCAATGTATCTTGGCACCTCGTGCCTTATTGACCTGAGAAAAACATGCTTAAAACGTCAACATAAAGTTGGTGAATTCATAGGTTTATGTAAATCAATTGAAGGACCGCAAGATTTCCAAGTGTATGATTAAGCAACAGATGCAAACATCATAAAAAGTAATTACATTTTCCTAAGCTCATGACACTGAAGCTCGACATGTATGAATGCAATAAATTGCCAATAATGCCCGTGAATGATGTTCTAACCCGCAACATCCCAAGTCCGACATGGTATATGTTTATTGTCTGGCAAACCGGCACAGTGAGCGCTACTCACCCAAACGGGGATGTCAATCCCAAATAGATCTATTTATAACACTCGCGCTCACAATCTAGTAATTGACAGTTCATGATAATGGGCTCAGTGGGTTATCGCTACTTAGGCAAACACGTAATCATTGTATAAAATGTACACTTGCGTCCAATTTGTAAAACAAAGCATGTTCTCACCCCAAAGATGTAAATCATTTAAATAATTGTAAAGCATGGGGCTATGAACTCACCTGAGTAGGTAGTCCTCTGTGAATGATAAATATATCCAAGAATGGTAATTGAATCACACCGTCAAATACCTAAGTAAATACGGCCAGTCTTAGTTTACAAGTTTAGGCTAATGACTTAATGTATAAACTACAATATTTTGCTAGTTTATATATACTGTTATCACTTGTGTGGTGGTGCACATGTTCATTGTATTTGTCTTTACGTGATGGCTCTTGGGAAGGTATACGATTGCACACGTTAAAGTATATGTATAAGCGTTATTAATAAATATTCATATTTATTAAGTCGTGTTTCAATTTGTATAATATCCGATAAATATTATAACTTGTACGATACGTTAAGTGTTTATAAAAATCACTTTTGTTTGTAAAATACCCTTAGGTTTTCTATATTTACAAAAACAGTCCCTATGTTTATGAAAATATAATGTTTACATTTTAACCCCTAGGTTTCCACGTTTATACTTTTAGTCCTTCAGCTTTACAACAATTACACTTTAGGTCCTTATGTTCTCAAAACAGCCCTTTATGTTTTAGAATTGACAGAAACAGCCCCTGGGCTTTATAAAACAGTTTTGACAGTTTTAACCCTCAAGTTTACAAATTGACACTTTTAGTCCCTTAACTTGTAAAAATCGCATTTTAAGTCCAAATAAGTTCTATAAGTACATAAGCCCTCTTCAAGCTTATTTAAATTATATGACACTGTTTTGCTAAAAAATAAGCTCGGATAAGCTTATTTGGGCTTATTGGGCTCGTTAGCCCAATAACCTTAACCCAAAACTATTTCAAAAGTCTTTTAAAGTTTTAATACATGATCCAACTTATTTTATAGTATCAATAAGCACTTATGGGATCTGTTTAAGCTGTCCTTAGCTTATGGCTTATTCCATAAGCCAATGACTCTCGGTAATGGGTCTTTGGGCCCGTTAGGAATCTGATAAGCCTCCTAAGCCTTTGGGCTCCATCCATTTCGGTCCATTAACCTTCTAATGTTTATAATAAGCTAAATAAACTGCTTAAGCTCACAAATAAGCTGTCTAGGCTTATTTGTGGCTTTTGGGCTCTCAGTTGGTTATGATAATGGGCTGCCGGGCCCATTAAGGGTCCGGTTATGTTTACATTTTATGTTAGGGTCCATATAATTTCAATAAGTACACTAGACCTCTCAATAAGCTCAAGGATGCTTATTAATAAGCTATAGACCACAAGTTTGGCATGTTGGGCCTGTTTGGGTCGTACATGGGCTATTGGGCCCAATAGGCCCATTAAGGGTTCGATTAGTTTATTAAGGATCTTGTAAGGTTTTGTTAGGTTTCGATAGGTTCTTAAGCCCTTGTCTAAGCACTTAATCCTTAAATAAGCTAAACCATAAGCCACGTCGCCCCTTTAGTAGGCTTTCGGCCCAACAGTGGACGTATACGTCCACTTTGAGTGTAATTGGTTCGTGTTTTGTGGTGTTTAACCCTAAGCCGATACGTTGAGCTCATATGATCTCCCTATGGTTCGTTTAACATATGCAAGCATTAAATAAGTTTGTATACACCTTCCCTAGCCATGCCATTTTGTTCTTATGAAAAGTTTATGTACGGTTTTTGTGAAATTCGTTTGTAAATGAAAACGTGTAACCCTTAGTCATCGTTAAGCCTTGTTTTGTATATGTTACTCATTCTAGCACCACACAAGATCGAATATATGTATATATATGTACGTGAACCATGCATGGGTTAAACCATGCGTGTTCATACTCATGTATATTGGTAAATTTCACTATATCGTAACCTAAACGACTAGAAATCAAAGAAATATTTATAATACGAAAGTGTACAAGCTTGAACACGACTTACAAGGGTCCTAGTGACTTGGTTATGTGTTGTAACGAGTAGAATGTCAATCCAAACATGTCACACGATCGTATAACCCAATGTATGCCAACCCTAAGCTTTAAAGCTTATCAAATAACTCAACCTTGGCTCGCGTTTCTCCTTATGAACTTGTAGGAATACCCTAGTATTGTTTGTGGGTTCGAATGAGATTTATGAAGGTGTTTATTTGCGGCTTATGACCCAAGACAAGAGAGACAAGGATGGTTTGTTTGAGAGAGATTGTTTAATGTGTTTATGAGTTTTCAAGAAGTGTTAAGTGTCAATGTGAGTGTGTATATATAGGCATGCGAACTAGTTAGCTTTCCTAGTCCTAATCCAAACCAAAATCATGCCCTAGTAAGTGGTTTCATGGTTTCTAGTTAACTTCACATGGTTTTGGTAATACTTCCTAGTACCATCCTTAATTACAAGATATATGTACAAGATTTTACCAAGATCATGGAAATCTTATGGTTTTGTATATGCT
>BQNB010098334.1:0-25178 GCA_026074375.1 Tanacetum coccineum
TCATAATAAATTCAAAAATAATCAAAAAAATAATTTTCTTTTTCTTAAAATTTTCTTTTGTCCTATTTTAGGTTTAAAAATTTAGTTTGCATTTTTAGGGGTTAATTTTAGTGTATTTGCTTAATTGTCGCGTTTAATTTGTTTTCCGTTAATTGCTTAAGTGTTTAATTGCTTTTATTTAGTAGTCATAGATACTCAAAAACATCTTTTCTCTCATTCAAATCATAACCCAAGCTAAAGCAAGGTTTCAATTTCACAAGTCGTTGGGGAAACGACCCGGGTGATCATTCTTCCCGGTTAATATACGTATTATATATTATATATATCTTTTAGAGTGAGCTTTTCTTAAGGGAGACTGTTAGCCTCAATTTATTGAGTCGAACAAGGAAGTTCGGTCACTCTACGATGGAGCTTCGGTCTTTAATTAGTTCCAGTTTTTGGCTCCGTTGCCGGAGACTTGTGTTAAAGATTCCGTCGTTTACGTTTGTTGATTTTGGTTTGAAGATCCTTTCGTCCTCGAAAGTTTCATTTTTGTTAAATATTTCAAAAATCCAAAAAAATTAAAAAATATAAAAAGTAAAAAAATATTTTCTTTTTCTTTTTAGTATAGTTATCATATTAAAATAAAAAATAAAAAATAAAAAAATTGTCCTAAAAAAAATAAAATACACAAAGTTGATAAACGAACACCAACATATAATACCTTCAATTGAGGTATTATCATAAATAAGTTCCGGTGAACTTGAAAAGTTCCCAAATCGAACCAAAGATTTTAAAACTTGCCATTTGTGTCATTTACGAGGTACGGCTCATCTTAAGAAGCAATTTTTAAGAGTTACCGTGAAGTAATTCGATTATTTGGTTTAAGTTGTCTTCCGTTTATCCGTTTAAAATAGATTGTTATTAAAAAAAATCAAAAATTCAAAAAATTCAAAAATAAAAAATTGTAGTGTAATTTTTGTTTACTCTTTTTAATTTCTTTATTTTTAGTGCATGCGCACTCGTTCTCAAACTCGTAATCGAAATTGTCGAAAACAACAAATAACACCGGTTATTGTTGAGGAACCCGAGTTTCCAATGGCCGACAATCGTACCATGGCTCAGATGCTACAAGCTCCCATCGAGGGATACGAAGATGCAATTGTTGTACCAACGATAAATGCAAACAATTTTGAGCTTAAACAAACTTTGATTAATCTTGTTCAAAGTAATATCAATTACGGTAAACAATACCCTCATAATCATCTCGGTTTTTTCAACAAAGTCACTTCTACGTTTAGACATCTCGAAGTTCCAAATACAACGATTAAGCTTTTGCTTTTCCTTTCTCTCTCGAAAGGTGAAGCCCGGACTTGCTAGATAAAGAAACCACCTCGATCGATTCTAACGTGGGATGATCCTTGTCTCCGAAAATTCATAAAAACCAATTCTTTCTCCACCTTTGAAAACAACTTACCTTCGAAAAGAAATCACCACTTTCTACCAAAAAACCGAATGAAACTTTCAACGAAGCTGGGAACGTTTATTCAAAGGAACTCCTCATAATGTCCACATTCTCGTTTCTCGGAATTACATCAACTTGATACGTTCTACAATTCTTTGAATACCAATGATAAAGATGCTTTAGATTCCGCCGCAGGTGGAAATTTTCTAGATAAGATGCCTCGTGATGGTTTAGCAATTATTGAGAGTAAATCCAAGGTTCGTTATTCAAGAAGTCGTGCAATTGAACCACGAGTGAGCCTCCAAGGATCATCTGGACATCTATGAATATGTACTCATCGGTTCAATCCGCTTAAGCTAATCCGTAATCATTTTCAAACATAAAGTATGTATAAATTCGTATACCACATAAAGCATCTAAGGATCGGGACCAACGCATGCGCGGACATCGAACATCGGTGAACGACTCGTGACAAAATTTCCAAAATCAGTTGTAGTCCAAGTTTGAAAAACGACTTATTTCGCTACAACTCGAGCTCTGATACCAATCTGTAACACCCCCAAAATAAGATACGCAGCGGAATATAACATTTGGGGTTGCCACATCCATAATACAAGCACACGAGTCCAAGAACCAAACACGCTTAAAGATACGTTTATATGACAATTTCATTTAGTTTTAAAAGAAAACAGCAGAGTTACAAGATAGGTCCCAAACTATACAAGTCATCTTACGACTTCATTTCAAAAATGTTTCATTAATTTATAACCATATGTTCACCGAGCCTTCATTCTTGATATCCGCGTTCCGTCCCATCCAAACTATCTTCATACCTAAACCTGAGAAAAACATGCTTAAAGAGGTCAACATAAAGTTGGTGAATTCATAGGTTTATGTATTTAAATTATGCAGGACCGCAAGACTTTCCCGTGATGTTACAACATATGCCAACAATCACAAAACCAGATTACATTTACACTAAGCTCATGACACTGAAGCTCGACAGTCTTGTTCGCAAAATATTGCTACTCAGCCCGAAATGATGTTCTAACCCGAAACATCCCTGATTCGACATGCTATAACGTTCGTTCCCGGTGATAGCTAGCACCGAACGGGGAGGTCGTTTTCCCAATAGAATATTAAAATAACATCCGCCTCACATAATTAATTTCCCAACTACATCTATGCAGTTGACAGTTCATGATAATGTGCTTAACTTGGGTTATCGCTACTTAGGCAAACATGCAATCAATGCAAAATATCCACTTGCGTCAAATTTGTAAAACAAAGCATGTTTCCACCCCAAATAATAGTAAATAAGTAAAATTGTAAAAAGTGTTGGGGCATGAACTCACCTTGAGTTCTGATAACCAAATACTCACAGATAAATGCCCACGCAAATCGTCAGATGCAACCTATTTAATTTAAGGTCGTATAAGTACCATGTACTTCGATTAATAACATTATATAATCCTATAGTTGTTACATCGTACTATCGTTCGGGCTATCATAATTTAAGAGGTCATGACATGACGTACGAGGAGTTAGGACACTTTAAATCGTAAATCCAACAACTCGTCGATACGCCATCCGAAGAGGCCTCATTATGAAACTCCCTAGTTTTATAGCACTTTGATAACCACGTAATATTCTATATAGCTCAATCACCATCTAAATGTTTGAGTGAAAACATATTTATAATTGTAAAACATTTATAAATATCTGAATAATGTAATTATAGTTATTCCTGGTAGTGTTGTTACTACTGGTAGTGTTGTTACTACTGGTAGTGTTGTTACTACTGGTAGTGTTGTTATTTTCTAAGTCTGACCCGACTATAATGACCCACTAAATCACATTTTCATGACTCGGGTTCTAAAGAGAATTTATGCGAAACGATATTTTGAACAACTTTCCAGTTCTGTCCGAGACCCGAAACTCGACCGAAATGGGCGAAAAAGCACTCGCATCAGATCTGATGCAGTGTATTAATTACCAAAAAGCCAGATTTTGCCCCCGCCTTACGACCCGTTATCACTCGCTTTTAGACTTAAAGAACCTCGCGGGGAAGTAAAACGACCTTCCGAACGACTTTCATGTTTCGGCCGAAGGCCGAAACGGACTCGAAAGTGCCCGAATCGAGCTTTTAAAATCCGGACAGCAAGCGCCCTTTTATACTAGTGCAGAAATTTAGTGTTTCGAATATATCTCGTTTTTGCCATAACTTTTTCGTTATTAGGAGTTACAAGACGATCCTTATATGGAAACGATCGTCTAAGCAAGCTCTACCATATTTCAAAGCCTAAAATCAGATTTTACGAAATCTCGATCCTCGGTTGGCGTGCCAAACTTTCTGCTCACAGTGAACTTATTACAAACCACGCCAAAATCCATTTTCGACCAACTAGCTCATCAAAACTACATCTAACATGACATACAATTTATACTTAGCCCACAAATCACAATTATATCACCATGCACTAGACGCCGCAAGTTTCAACTCGATTTCATCACATATATACATATTTACTTAAATCAAATCAAATGAATGAAATAATTGAAATATACATAAAAATGAGCTCACTATGCTATACGGAAGCAAAGTTGGGAAAAGGAAATGTCGGGTTGTCCTTCTTGAGTCTTAGCCGCGGCTCACCTCAACCAACCCAAACCAAAACCATCTTTAATCAACCCGAATAATAACCAATCCAACAAAACTCACTTCATTGTGGCCTTCTGCTTGATTCGAACCAAAGAAGGAAAAGAGAAACCCAACTACAACTATGGTTTCTCATGATTCAAACCATCATTTAAGTGATATTGAATGTGTTAACTGAGATCAAAACTAAAAAATGAATGGTTGTTGTGGTCATAATTTTTATTGGCGCCATAGCCCTCAAAGACAAAGAGAGAAAGAAAATGTGTTGATATCATATTAGTGTGTGTGGTGATGTTCGGCTGAAACCACAAGACAAATAGGAAGAGAAAATGAGTTTTGCGACTAGCTACTTGTATATATATCTTGTATAAATATCTCATAAGATCTTGTGTAAATATCTCATAATATCTTGTTTAAATATCTCATAATATCTTGTGTAAATATCTCATAATATCTTGTACCCACTTTTAATTAAACGCGAGCTATAACCAAGGTCAGGAAACAAAGATGACATGGTTCATAAAATAATGTTTTATAATCATAAAAATAATAACGAGACACGTCGTAAATTTTACGAAGCTCGAAATGATTAACGAACGCGCAGTCAAACGTCGACTCGCGGAACGTCAAAAATAAAAGTAACCCAATCTTTTCCAAATTTTTCATAATAAATACGAAAATATTTATTATCGACAAATAAAATGTTAAATGTCGACACTCACTCACGGAAACTCGTAAAATAATATTTACGACATCGGGCACGCGATCGTCGTACAATGACCTAAAACACGGGGTGTTATATATTATCTCTTAATTTAACTTCAAGGTTTAAAACATTTATGCTTTCTTCATACACAGCCTCATTTTTCTGAAGACAAATTATCATATTGTTCTTTGAGAGTAGCATAAGCTTTTGCACATGATTTAGAACAAGAATCCACCTTAGAATCTGAACTGGAAGGACTTCCTGAAGATGTAAATGCCATCAATGCAAAGTTTGTAGGATGCTCTTCTTCAGCTTGGTAGCTCCAATCATACCCTCCAATTCTATCTTGAGCAACCAAGGCATTTTCAGTGAGAGTTTCCACTATTATAGTTCTTCTATTAATCTCTCTTTATTTGCTTTCCTGATTTCTAGGAGCTATACATTCTCTTGCAAAGTGACCATTTTTATGACAATTGTAGCACTCTACTTTAGACATGTCATATCCAACTCTTTGACCATTTACATCTAACTTCATGCCTGTCCTCTTGATGAATCTCCTAGCTCTAACATTCAGCATGGCTATCTCCTATTGCAAATTCATTTCTTCTAGGTCATCATGATTAATTTGTTCTAGATCCTCATGTGAAAGTTAAGGAGAAGTGGGCTGAATAGCTAGGAAATCACAGATCACAGCATTACTAAGTTTGTCTCCAGATTTAGGATTACTTTGAGTATGAGCAGCACTAACTCCATAAGCAGTGTTATCTGCTTCATTTGTGTTGCTATTGCTGTTGGTGCTGTTGGAGGACACAAAAGCCATATTTTGTGGATTTTGACTTGTACTTGATGATCCTGAGATTTCAGGTTCATATATCTTCAAGTTGTTGTATAAGTCATCCAAACTGATGGTCTCTATTTCATGTTTGTTCCTCCAGATCAAAGCATGAGTCTTCTATTCAGATGGAAGACTTCTCAATAGTTTTAGGTTCATGTCCTCTTGTGTAATAACTTCGCCTTGAATCTCCAACTGGGTGATAAGTTTTTGCAACCTATCAAAAGTTTGATCCATTGTCTCTGAACTTGATCCTGCAAAGTTCTCATATTGTTGCTTGAGTAGAGTTCTCTAAACTTTATTGGATTCCTTGTTTCCTCCATACCTCTTCTCAATGGCTTCCATGAGCAGTTTTGCATCTTTATATGAATGGAACTTCAGTTGATCCTTATTGGGGAGTGTCATCAATAGAGTTCCTCTAGCTTTCATCTTATTATCCTTGTCTTGCTTTTCTTCTGCAGTAGTAGATTCAGATTCCTGCTTAGTTTCTCCAACAGTTTTCTTCAGCACTTTATTACCATTTTTAATTACTTCCTAGAATGAGTAATTAGTCATGAGAAAGTATTGTTCTATCCTCATCAACCAGAAATCATAATCCTTTGGGTTGAGGATAAGGAGTTTTGCAGTCAGATTTATAGAAGTAGTTCCTGCCTCCATCTTATCATTAAGAATTAGATCTAGTATGTGTTGTTGATTTCTTCTTATTCAAAGCTTCACAGCAAGCTCTGATACCACTTGTTGATCCCAATGAACAGATCTTTAACTCCTTAGCTTGATGTAAGGTTTAGTATCCTTGGATAAATCCAAAGGTACTAAGAATGAACCTTTAAGAGTATGATATAACCTATGCGGATTATAGTTTATACCACTAAGAAGAATAACAGTAATGAATGTTTAACACACAAAAATATAACCAAAACAATAAGCTCTAATATATTAATACGAACACTCTTTGACAGTGTTAGGGTTTAGAACCTTGAAGCTATGACAATGACTCGTTTTTGGTACATTAAATTTTATACCCTAGGACCTCCATTTATACACCAAGGAGCCCTACAAGATAACTAAGAATCTTCTAAAACATTTTAAAGGCTTTAATTAAAATGCATTATCTTTCTAACAAGTGAACCAACGATGTCTTAGCTAAGGAGGTTTTTGTTTGCTTTGAGTTGTGATCTTACTAAGTGATTAACATATTAGCCCAAAAGGCCCATGTGTAAAGCTTGGTCGGATTTCAACTATCTAAATATGTGGATTTAATGGTTTAAATTAATTTGAGCACACACACTTAAATATATGATTTATGTCGGGAAGAGAAATTCACAAGTTGTAATTATAAGTAGTCTTAGCATCTTAGCTCGTACTTAACAGTGATCTTATTTTTAAGCTTAGTATGGGAAAAGTGAAAAATCGGGAATGATGAAGTTATCTTTTAGACACTTAATTGTGCTTTTTGTTCTATGATCCTTAAAGTTACCAATGAGGTAATGAAAACAATACATTATGTCAACACAAATAAGTTGTAGTTAGGAATATATCAAGAAAAATCATAAAAAGAGAAAAAGTTTTGAAAATGGGAATTCGGGTGTTTTATAACTTGTGACTTAGAAATTTTCCCCGCAAAAGACTTTACTACTTCTTAAAGGATTAGTTTGGGGAAATTTCTTGGTATTTGGTTATAAGGCATGTAATATTGCGTGAGGACACACAATCGTTTAGTTTGGGGAATTTTGATATGTGTGAAATACACATATCCGTTTATACCTAAAATAGCCCAATTAAACCCAAAACAGACTAAAAATGGCAAAAATATACTTGTTTTTGTGTTTTGTGTGTGCAGGTACGGATATATCAAAAATCATAAGAAAACAGTCAAAAAACGGGCAAACACGGACACGGGAAACGGAAGAGCACAAGAGAAGCCAAAGATTCAAAGCCAAAGCCAGAAAAAGTCAAGTCTCAGTCAAAGAAAGTCAAACCCTGGTCAAGCAAAGTCAACCATAAAAATACAAAAACCAAAAATTACCATTTAAGTCCCCCAAGTTCCAAAAAGTACACAAATGGTCCCTTAAACATTAAATGGGCCTTTATTACCCTTTAAACCCTACCCGGATCCATAACTAACCCATTACCTTAGCCCATTACCTATTTTATAAAACCACATGGACCATTGTTGTCATTTCTAAAAGACCTATTACACTACACCTTCATAAAACAAAGACAAGGACTATATTTTCCATTAGCCCAAAGTTCAAAACGAATTTTACCCTTTTCAGTTGAAAATGGCGCCAACTATGGGTTACTATTCACCCTCCTTCTCCAACACTTACCACAGTCAAAACAAGGGGCAAACACAAATTGAAGGGTACGGAAGACAATTCAAGGGCTCACTTACACAATGGCAGGGTTAATTAAGTCATATCAAGGCTCCTTATTGGTTCACTCAAGCCATCAAGCCACGTGGCTATGAAGAAAGCACAAGGGATTACTTGGTTTTACTCTTAAAGCACTCACAAAACTAGCACAAGCTGTCACATCAAAGGAATGACAGCTTGGCAATCCGTTTGTGCACATACTTGATCCAACGGCTTAGATCAAAGCCCTAATGATTGGTGAATTGAATGGTGATGATTGAAAGAAGCTTCTAACTGATTTTGGGCCTAGAATCTTCATCAACAGGCTATAAATAGCCCTCACTGTCACACACACACCATCTAGTTAGTGAGTAGCTTTTAGTTTAGCTTAAAGTTCATTTTTAGCTTAATGTAATTTTTCTTAAATGTTTTGTAATTTCTTTTTTAAAGTAATGTAATCAAAGCTTTTATATTAATGAAACTCAGTATTACTTTGTCATAAGCTCTCTTGATTTTTTTTAACTCATAAGCTCTCATTTTTTGTTAAGCTAAATACTCATAAGTTCCTCTAAGCTCTTACCAGCTCTCCAAGTCTATAAGCTTAGATTGAGCTTAAATAAGCCTTAATAATACTCAAATCATAAAATCAGCCTATTTACCTTTGCTTTTGGACTTATGAGCTTTTGGGAAGGAGAGTCAGTTAAGGAAGGGCTCTCAAGGACTTATACTGGCTTATCTATGATAAGCCAGAGCTAGTAGATAAGCTCTATGAGCCATTTATGCCTTTGTTAAGCTAAGGCTCAAGTAAGTCTCTCTTTTACTTTTATATTCTTAGATTCCTAGCTTAAATTTTGCTTATCTGCTTATTAGCTTATCAATTGTGTTTATTTGATTCTTAAGTGCTTAATTGTGTTTTAAATTGCTTCTTAATCATGTTATTTTATCTGTTTTTAGTTTAGTATAGTTAGATCTTAGATTTGTGTTTAATCTGTCATCAAACCATAAAAACCAAAAATATCATTAGCATAGTGTAGATTTTAGATTTCTGGCTTATTCAGTTGTTTGATTATGTTAGTTAAGCTAGAAATAAGTTTTTAGTTATCTGGTATTAATGTTTAGTTAAGTGGAATTTAATTTCAAAAGTTTTTCAAATCTGTCATGGACCTAAAGGGGTGTTTGGTTTAAGTTTGTTTGACTGATTAAAGTCAAAATGACTTAAGTCTATTGCTTGAGATAGTTTAAGGATCATTTAAAATCAGTAGAGAAGTGATTTTTAGAAGTTAGTTTGAAAAATTGAAAAAGTTAGAGCTTATTTTGAATGATTTTGCACCAGGGGAGGTCTCCTCTTTTCTTTAACTAGCTCAAATTTGATCCAAGCCTCCTAAGCTTGGATAGTTTGTTTAAACTTGTTCAAACACACTCAAATAGAGTGTATACTGCAGGTTATCTATTAAGGATACCTGCACTTTTGTTTTTGCTCATAGTTAATTGCTCCAGCAGGATTAACCTTTGGTTAATACTGTTGGATTTTCAAATCAAGTTTAGGTTAGCTCAAATTAGATTTAGTTTTTAAAACTTTTCTAGCTTTTAGTCAACATATAGCTTAATATAGTTTAGGACTTGTTTTTCATTTTCTAGTATAATTACCTAGGTACAATTGCTCTTAAAGTTTTCAAAATAATATCCTGTCAATAAAGCCAAAAAAAGTAGTTTCTGTTCCTTAAAATTTTAATTTTTAATTCAGCTTTGAGTAATTGTTTTGATTAGTTGAATCTCTAGTTATAAGCGTTAATCTAGTTTTCAAAAAGCTCGAGGTTCTTTTTATAGCTTATAAAAATCATAATAGTCTTAACTTGATTTTGTGCCCTTTAGCTTTTATTTCTGGTTGCTGGTTTATTCCTAGATTTCAGTTAGTTTAAAGATTATTAGTTAGGATTTAGCTTGTTAAAAAACTAGTTAGTATTAATCTTAAGGTTTCTTATCAGCTTTTAGTTTCAAATATTGAGCTTAGATTTAACTGTGTGCAAGCTTTTTAGTAAAATTAGCTTTTTGAACTCTCAATAAAAGCTATCTTACTGTAACTGCAGCTTCATAGCTGTTTTTAACTTTATTATTGGTTTGAGCTTATGCTGTCTATATTTAAAGTTGCTTAATTAAGCTTAATTTACAACTTTGTGTTTTCAATTTTTCAAAATATAAAAATATAAAAAAAAGGCAAAATGGGGTGTCTGCCAACCTAGAACCCACGACCCCCCACACACAACACACACGCCTTAACACTTTGCTACATTAGCTCAATCCATAATTCTTTTCCTATCATTTAATCTTGTACAACGTTTACCAATTAATCTTTTTATAATAAGCCGTAGCCTAATAAGCCATTTTCTCAGCTTATTTGATAAGCTAAGTGGTGTCTTTTATTTTTCTAGTAATCTTTGTTGCAATCATAGACTTTTCCTGAATTTCAAATTTTTCATTAATTTATTACTTTTATAGGAATTTTTCGTAGGTTTAATAATTGGAAAAAACATCATTAAAAAAAAATAGAAAAAAGTTTCCTTTAAAATAAAAAAAAAGTTTTTAGATTTAGAAAAATTATTCTATATTATATATTATTTATATATATATATATATATATATTTATATATATTTATATTGTGTACATATATTTATAATATATGATATATATATTATATATATGTAATATATTATACCTCTTTTAGATTTTATTTTTTTTTAGGCTTTTTTTAATTTCAATTTTAAAAACTAGGATTTTAATTTACTAACTAGTTAAAAATAGTTTTCTAAGGTTTTTATGTTATTTTTAGACTCTTTTTTAGAGATTTTAAAATCCTTTTTTCTCAAATTTTTAGAAATTAATTTGCTTGTTTTTTAGGATTAATTTAATTAGATTTAATTAGTTTGTTAAATCATAATAAATTACAAAACATAAAATAATATATCATAAAAAAAAAAAATATTTTCTTTTTCTTAAATTTTTTATTTTGTTCCTATTTTTAGGTTTTTTTTTAGAAATTTAGTTGCCTATTTTTTGGCGGTTAATTTTGTGTTTTTGCTTAATTATCGCGTTTAATTTGTTTCCCGTTAATGCTTAAAGTGTTTTAATTGCTTTTAATTGTTCATTTTTATTGTTTAGCTTTTATTTAGTAGTCATTTTAGACTACTCAAAAACATCTTTTTCTATATTCCAAATATAACACAAGCTTCTATTTAGAAAAGAGTTAGTTGTTAAGTTGTTCAAAAATATCAAAAATATCTTTTCATTTTCTCTCTCATTTCTCTCTCCTCTTTCTCTCTCTAAACAACTCACTCTCTTTCTCCTTTCTAGTTTGATTCGTGTATGTTATATGTGAAGTGAAGTGTTATCGGGATCCTACAGAGACTTTAGGAAAGTTCTTAATTGCTCTTTTGGAATATTATTATATATTTTACTGTGTATAAAGCTATCATTAATTTCCTTCTAGAGTTAATAAGGCCATGAAAGAATTTTGAATTTTCATCTCCCTCTACCTCCCATTTAACTTTAGATATCTGAACCAGGTCCATCGATTCCAGCTTCTCTAGGTCTTCGAGCTCTTGCATCCTATTAATTTGAGTGGTCCTATCTACATCAGTAGCGTGACCATCATCTATCTTTTTTATCCATGTCTCGCAATGTAGCCAAGATGCAATTTTTTCTATTAGCCTCAACCTCTTTAGTGTGAGCGTACCAAAGCTTAAGATGGGATTTTTAAATATTTAAGCTTGATGAAGAGGTTTGGACTGCTCTAAATCAGAAATAGCAGCCCACTTCTCCTTAACAATGTCTTCAAAATCAATTTGATTAAATCAAGAGTTAAAAATTTTGAATGGGATCAGACCGAAATCATTCTTTTTGTAATGGAGGAGAATGGGATTATGATCCGACCATAATCTGTCAAAAGCAACGACCTTCAGGTTTGTATTAGAATGGAGGACATCATCCGAGATAAGGAAATGATCTAACTTGCTCATCTTAGACCCGAATTTATTCACCTAAGTAAAATGCCGACCACCCATAGGATGATAATTCAAGCCGGTGTCATGGATGAAAGAGTTAAATATTGTAGCTTCCCCATAAGAAAAAGTAGAGCTAAACCTCTCCGATTCACTTCTAACTTCATTTAAATCACCAAATAAAATAACTCTTCCGATGTGATCTTGAATAAATACACGAAGATAAGACCATAAGTTTGATTTATCTGGCTGATGTTGTGGACCATAAACATTGATGATGTAGTAGTCATCAGCCGAGTTTTTCCACTTTCCTTCTATGATGATGTAATTTTTACTACACCATATTCTCTTTTTGGCAAAAACGTTAGGTTCCCACAAAGTAACCAAACCACTAGACCTTCCACTCGCCATACTACATGCATAGTCGAACTTGAAATTACCCCACATAGATCTTAGTTGAAAAACCTCCAACTTAGACATCTTTGTTTCTTGAAACCAAGGATACAAACGTTGTGTTTAAAACAAAATTCTTTGATCCAAACACGCTTCTTACGCTTCCTGGAGCCACGAATATTATTAGAAAGAATATTCATTTATCAACGATCAACACACCTAAACCATTAATCAATTGCCTAAAAGTGTTTTTACACCCTTTAACATCATAGCCAAGAGCCCCACCACTTCAATCATTCGATTCATTTCATCAATAAAAGAAAAGCCTTCTAAATCTTTTCCATTATAGTTGGCAAAAGATGTGGAACACTTGCCTGCACTTGAAGTACTAGACGACCATGAACAAGCTTTGTTCTCCTTGATAAAGTTCTCGAAACCAGAGGGTTTGGAGTTATCCGAGACAACCTCGTCAGCAGCCATGTCTTTATGAGTAACAGTATGATTATCCTTTACCTGATCCGTAAATAATGAAACATCTTCATTTTCTGCTCGTGATGTAACATAATCATTGTTGTAAATAGGACCTTTCTCAAAACCAGGAGGTTTAGAGTCACCAGCGTTGGGGTCCTTAGGGGTGTTTTCTCAACTTCTTTCTCTTCCACAACATGTTGTATAAAGTCATCAAGGGCCTCGTTTGGATCCACATTCCCGTTAGACGATATGTCCTCATCATAAGAATCATTTGATTCTATGTCATATGAGATGTGGATATTCTATGTTCTAATTTCTTTAACAAAAACTTGCAAAGTCTTACCAAGGATATTGACCTTAACCTGTTCATAGATGAGAGATTGAATTTTGATGGTAATGTAAACCTTACCTATGTTCATGCAATCTTTAGCTTCCGTAACAAAAAATTTGAATTTTCCGAAAAGGTTTGCCACTTTTTTGAAGGCACTTGACCCCCATGCACACAAAGGAATGCCGCAAATCTCGATCCATATCATTCGTTCATCAACAACAAAGGAAAGTGAAACTTCTTGAGAGGTTATCCATAGCTTCTTCAAAGATTCATTAGATTTGAACGCTGCACATGACTTCTCGGAGTTATGCATTTGAGAAATGATAAGTATTTGTGATGATTCCTTTAGGAATTAAGAGTTTTGATGATAGCACTTGAGGTAAATAGCTATGGATTTGAGGTAAGTAGTTTGGTTATAACTTGTTGTTATATCAATTTATCATATGGTGTATTATATGTTAGTTGTGTTAAAAATGTTAGAAAATGATTAAGATACTTAGACAAGGTGTTAGAACTAGGCAAGTTAGAGAAACTAGCTAAGGTAAGTGTAGATTGTTGTTAGTTGATAAATGATTTATATGCAAGTGATGGTGTGGGTGATATTTGGATTAATTGCTTCTATGTAAGTAATGATGTAGATTAGTCCTTTTTACTAATATTGATAGTGTATGATGCAAGTATGTGTAAATGACGTATGATAATATGTTATTACCTATTTACTTACTAAGTGTAATGCTCATGGTTTAGTTGTTAACTGTTTTTGTACGTTAATGTGATGCAAAAAAGGTCCTGGTTAAGGCCTTAGGATTAGAAGCATATAATGGAAGTGATTGCCTTTATGTGTGTGCTAGTAGTTTAGACGACGTGCTTGAAGCAAGTTTAACCACCAAGTGTCGTAAAGTTATAGTCTTTTGATGTATAGATTCTTGTCAAGTGTACTTATGTGTTTTAAAGCTAAACTTGCAGAATTATGAGTTGTTGGGGAATTATGTACAAAGTATGTTTGTTTAAAAGGGGTGTTTGACATAACACCTGTATTTACATAAAGTTAGCTTCCGCTTATCGTTAAGGTAAAATTTATATATAACTATAAAACAAATGTTGTATGAAAAATATCTGCAAGGTTTCATGATTTGTCGAGTCTTGTAAGTTGATTTCCGAAAAATGTACCAAAAGCACATAGTCGGTTTTAGCCACCGGCTAGGGCGCGCTCGGCCACCGGTCGGGCATCTGGTTGCCGGTTAAATCCTTTGATCGCTGGCTAAACCCTTTCATGTTAAAAAAGTTGAGTTTATTTTAGGGCGTCTCATTTATGCTAATATTTTATCAAAAACTTATCTTTATATATTTAATGTAATATATAATACCCTCCAGCTTTTCAATATATATATATATATATATATATATATATATATATACACACACACTAGTTGCAAAGCCCGCCCAATGGGCGGGCTTGCCTTGTGAGTATCCAAGGAATAAATTAAGTAACGGTTAATTAATTACGAACATCTTAAAATTTTTATTAATAATGACCAAAATGAAATTCTATACAATTATTAACGAACAAAAAGAAATGAATGGTAATACGATACGAGAAAATCAAAGTTAATAGATTATCCGTCATTACAAAGTATATGCTTTTTAGATCAAATTCAAAATAAAGCTTCTTTATACACAACGTTGGTTGTTGAATTTGTTTATTTACCATCTCCATCACAACATAAAATCTTCAAACCCTTGTGCTCATGACGCTTGAGACAACGACATATAGTTGTCTATGAAAGAAAACCGTGTCTGAAGAAACAACCCAACCTTAGATAATGTCTGACCTTGACTTTTATTATCCGCAACAATTCAGTTTACGATATCAATGCCAATACATACTTTCAAGAACATCATAAGCATTGATCTGAACTAAAAAATAACTACACACTTCCTTAATGCGTGGATTACGTGGGAGTATGCTCATTTGCAACTAATGTCGAAATTTCCTCGTACTTTCTTCAACCTAACTAATATCTTCATCACCGCCATCATTCATTTAAGCACATTTAGTCATTTGAGCTAACGTCATTACTTCCTCGGTAGTTTAGATACCACATTAAGTTAAAGGTATTAATCGAATCAAAATTCCATGGACTAAAGAGTCAAAATATAAGACCTTTGACCTTTTTTTTCAATTTCGTCTTTTCCGGTTCCTTTGCATGACTCTTTTCTTCCAGCTCTGAAAAAGAATTTTCTTCGCTTTTCTGCGCGTTCTTCCAACCTAAATGAAAAACCAAATGAAATATTCCTAAGTTTCCCACTTGGTGACATCATATATAAAAATCCATATAAACGTCAAGATTTTAGACAATAAAAATCAAAAAATGAAACATCAGAAGGTAATTAGAGTAGAACAGCAAGATCCCGCCCTTTTTTAGTAATTCACTAAGACTAGAGATGATCATCACACCTTGCTATCAACCAACGACAGTTAAAGTTAATAATAAGTAGAGTAATATTCACATACAAATTTAGAAAGATCTAAGGCCCAAGGTCTCGCTTATATATTGGGACTTACAGCAGAACTTAGGTGTTCACGTTTGTTCATTTTTGCAAAAATATTTCCATAGAACTACGCGTCCTTCTTATTATACTCTTTTACCTTTTCTTTCAACAGTTTGTACTCCAACTTCACATCCCTATTTCATAAGCATTTAAGGTATCAAGAAGCATATTTACACAAAGGATTCTGACTAATGTTACAGTCATGAGTTAAAGGTGGCAAGATGGGTCGGTTAAGTAACATATGAAAACAGTGTTAGGTCGAAACGACTTTTTTCTACGGTACCGGTTGTATTTTTCTGGGTTGATCTACAAAACGGATTTGGTTTAACTCGGTTGGGTTGGGTTGACCCATAAAAACTTTTCTCTGATATTTTTGAATTAAAACAGGTTTGAGAGATTTGGGTGAGTTTACGCCAGTTTGGCTCTTTTGACATGTTCCCTATTTAGCTAAAATTTTGTAATCGACTATTTTGCGATAATAGACAACCCAACAGAACCATTCATAAATAATTTGGTCAAAACATCTACCTTTTGAAAAGCGACATACCAAAAAGACCAAGATTACTTAACATGTTATCAGGATCAATCTCGAGTGCTTTCTTGATATCCATCTCAGCAAGATCCAAATCGACAATCTGGATATATGCTTGGGCTCTCTGGTAAAGCGCCTTAACGTTCTTGCTGTCAGCATCTAATACCTTGGGACAAAGCTTTACCGCTTGTTTGTAGTCTCTTAATTTCAATTTGCAGGCAACATTGTTTAGATCGCAGCTGATTTTTAGCAATTTGGCACTCTATTTCTGATCTTCGCTGAAAGTTGAGTCATATTCGACGAAACTAAGATCCTAAGTCATAAAAAATGGTTGTTTGATCAGATAAAAATTGCTGAGATGAATGCCATTATGTGATTGTACCAATCGTACTTAGGTCTTCACTAAATTATGATAGTTAACAAATTTAGTAGGCCATCAGTTCATAGAATAAATTCCTGACTTTATATTAAGTCCTAAATTTAGGGGTGGTTTTCTGAAAATTCTTATGATAGCAATACCTGAATAAGGAATTCTTCCCTCCAGTTGTTGAGATCATCAAAAGATTTATGCACATTCACATCATACATAAGGCACAACAATCTGCACCACGGTAGAAATCAACTCCAAGGCTCTGAAACCTTTCCTGTCCAGCAGTATCCCAGATCTGCAAAAGCATAAGTTCAACTACACATTTAGACCACAACTAACTTCGTTAAAAATAAGTGGATAGTGCAATATAACAATGTCAGTTTACCAAGAAATCCATTGACTCACAGCATCCGGATTTAACTTTAAATGTCGAAAGACATCGCTGATAAAGAAGTATGGTAATTAGTGCTGATATAATTAAATACTCGTATCTGCAGCAGGAATAAAACTGATCAGTTTCATAAGGAAAAGCCAAACACCCCCTAAGGCCCTAAGATTTACAAAAAGGGTGGTATTGTACTAGTACTTGATTACCTTCTCATATCTCTTTGAAGCCCTCTCGTATTTTTGTTTCTTAAAAATGGTATTCCCTTCTTTATTTCTCCCATAAGTTTTGACCTTTCATATGACAAAGGCATAAAACAACGTAACTATAAAACAATGCATAAAACTGAATCCAAGAACTTTCATATGACAAAGGCATCTATATGGATTTGGCTACAACGTAGCAAGAAAAAAAAACCTGATCATTACATCCATTTTTGATCATCAGAAAGTATGGACCTTTAACTTCATTAACATGTTTGGAAAATAAAAACTATGTTTCATTAGCTTACCTCATGGTTAACAACACACACCTATCACTTCTTTATACGCAACATGAGAGAGAGATGAGATAGATCTCAAATTCGAGATGAGATAGGCTGAGAGATAGATTTCATATGTGAATGTGGTAGAGTACTTACTCGAAATCAATATTTGGATAGTAAATTTTTACATAAAAGCAAATGGATGGAGAACCACCAAGTTTTTGCATTGCAATAACAAAGCGTCTATGCAACTCCCAAGACCAGCATCTTCTTTGTTTCATATACATCGGCAAGGGTTGCTGGTTTAACTCCAGTGATACTTGTTAGGCCACTTTTATTTATCCAAGTTGAGAAGCATGTGGCTCCAGTGATACTTTGCTGGAAAGCAACAGCTTCCCATCTTACAAAAACTAAACGAAATCGCAATAGTGCAATTAAACAACCGCAAATAATGCAAACACATGTGCCAGTTGGCTCCCTGAAAAAGAAAACCAACTTATTAGGCCACTTTTATTTATCACGAAAGGCAAAATGATAAATTCTGATATACCTTACAAAACAAAAACTTATGCGGATGATATTCTTCACAAAAGCCTCTAAGAGCATTATACGGAACCTAAAAAGGGGTTCCGGTCATGAGCAGACATCTGGGCATAATATAATGCTCTTTAGGAACATTATACAAAACCTGAAAAGGATCAAGCAATCAGGAAGCTCAAATTTACCATAAGAAGAAACATCGAGCCACATGTCTTGTTGCTTTTTCACTATCAAGACAATGTTAAACTAATTAAATAATCTCAAACCTACACTGGAAGGGTTTTTTAGCCTTTGAGCCTCATCAATAAATGCATAATGCCAGGGTATCTGGGAAAGGAAGTCCTGATCAATTAAAGTTATATCATATGTTGTATAAAGCACGTTGAAAGGTAAGGCCTGCTCTTGTAACATTCAACAAAAATAAGCATTAGCATCCAAATCAGAAAAGGCTTGCAGCACTGTCTATTGATAAGCGCTACAACTAGAGAGGATTTACATTAGGCGATGATGATTGACTTTGCACATGGTCATACATTTGTGTTGTACTCTAACATTATACTGCAAAAATATCTAACCATCTGTCTGTACCAAAAGCGCAGTAATTTATATACCTTGATCAGTTGTTGCTGGTAATTAAAATGGAAAAGATGACCTGGGATGGTAGTAAACTCAAAGTATAAATTAGCGCATTGCAAATTGTAACATTTAAAACATGTTGAGCTCTTTCGATGTTGTCCTTTCTGCTGCAAATCATATCTAAGCCACTCTACAAATTATAATTACGACAAGAATTTGATCATAAATTTCAGATTACATCTCACAAGACTACTATCGAAAACCACAACATGTTTTGACAAATAAAATTCCATTAAGGAAATTCATCAAAGACTTGGTATGCAAAACTATAATGAGGCTTTATCTCAAAACTAATTACTAAATGAATACCAAACTAATCTCTAATTGATCGTTCATCAAAACAGATTAGCTAACATAATCCGATTCATTCGAAACAAAAATTAAAGAGAAAAATGACTTTAGACAAAGTTAATTAAGAGGACACCTTCAATGATGATGCTGAATCCAGTGATTAGATAACCAGATTTGTCAGTGTGGTTAGGTGTTCTTATTTGTTTATTTTTTGTTTGATTCATGGTTGTTTTATGGTTTTTGTTGATGGGAGCATTAGTGATTTTGATCTCTTATTGTGATTTTGATTGTTTGAAAACATAATTTAATTTTGAAAACAAATATAAACATGGTATTATTTTGATTTTTTTTATTTTTTTTTTTTTTTTTTTTTTTTTTGTTTTTTTTTTTTTTTTTTTTTTTTTTTTTTTTTTGCCTGATAAAAAAAGCTAAATAGTAATATAAATTCCAGTTTTTGAAATTTAGGCAATAGTAGGGAGATTTATAGAGAAGGCTTTTGATCTTACTATTATTAATAACTGCCGAATTTTGTTATATGGGGAGTTGTTTATTTGCAAGTTAGTCCATGTTAGTATTGGTAAGATGTTTTGAATCCCTGATTTTTAGTTATACAACTGAATGTGCATGACTCTTTCCCCCCATAATAAATGTAGTTTTGAATTCAAAATGAAGTTTATTTCGTTTTTATTGGTTTTGTTTTTTCAAATGTAAACACAAATTTGGGACTGCTCTAGTGGTTATTTGTATGTTTGTTTAGCCCATAGACCCAAGTTCAAATCTTGGCAATAACTTTTAAAAAAATATTTGGTTCTTTCGGTTGCTTGAATATGCTTAGGTGGACATTAGATTTAGAATCTAAAATCCAAATTTTTGATAATTCAAGCACCCAATCACGAACCGAAACAAGATTTTCAATATTCACGCTTCGTTGGGAAAACGACCCGGGAACGATTTGAATTTTATCCTTTCTTAAAGGTAATTTTCTCATCAATACTTTCCGGAAATATATTTTATTAGTGATTAGATTATTACTCTTTCTCAAGAGTAATTCGCCGATTTACTTATACTATATATATATACTAGTTGCAAAGCCCGCCCGATGGGCGGGCTTGCCTTGTGAGTATCCAAGGAATAAATTAAGTAACGGTTAATAAATTACGAACATCGTAAAATATTTATACAGTGAATAAAGAACAAAAAGAATGAATGGCAAACCGATAAGAGGAAATAAAACTTAATAAATTATCCCCCATTACAAAGTATATGCTTTTAGTTCAAATGCCAAATAAAGCTTTTTTATACAATGTTTGGCCTTGACTTTTTCCCATGAGAGAAAACCGGCCTCTAAAGAAACAACCCAACCTTAGACAATGTCTGGCCTTTAACCGATTAAATGATCGATTGTTGAGAACATGTGTGTTAAGAATAAGTTAGATCGAGGCGGTATAATAATATTTCCAAAAATAAATAAATAAGACGTGAATTGGTTTATTTTTCCATGAACATTATGGGCCAAAAATCCAAATAGTGGAAATTGATCATTTGTTCAGAGATAAAAAAATTAGTATAAGGTTTTAAAATATATATAAACTATGAAGATGAATATATTTTAATAAACTCTACCATTAACAATTCTTCAAAGATAAAAAATTAACTACAAAAGTAAAGTATTCTTAACTGATAAACTGGTTATATGATTAGCCGAGGCTAAAACTACATATCAAATATTCTAAACATCTAAAAGTGTAAATCACAATTAATATTAGTTACTTTTTTACTATTAAATACTTGTTCTCATGAACCAAAACCCTTAACTTGAATTACACTGTTGGTCTAACCATGATTGTTAAGGTGTCCGCGCGTTGCGGCGGGGCTTTTTTGACTTGATTTTGTGTTTTTTGTTTTTCTGTTTGTTTGACGTCCAAATTTTGAAACATACTTTCTCACTAATTCAATGGTTCGACAATAACTCTAATTAGCTTTATTGGTATATGCATATGCAACTAAATTTAATACGATTGATTACTTGCTTAAAATTCACATCGAAATTTGTTCTTTTTTCCTTTGTTCTATAACACAATCACTAAGAACTTCATAGCCATACTATGAAGAAAAAGTATGAAATTGATATGAGAATAAGATGATCTCAAATCCATATTTATACATGTCTACTTGGTGAGTTTGCAAATAACTTTTTACAATATTGTGCAAGTCGTGTTTGGCCAATTTTGTTTTAAAAAATTTCTTGAGGTCAATAATGTAATATCACTAAACTGTAATTGCAATTACAATAAGAGATACAGTTAAATATAATTTCTAAATATCAATTTCAACAACCATCAAGTAATGTTCATGCTACGCATTGTCATAACATTTTCATAACATTTGATGTTGAGAACTATAGCGTGTTCCATTAGAATTTTTGACGTCATATATAAACACAACAAATACGAATATATATTACTATAACTCCTATTTAACATGCATCAACATATTCCTTTAGTAGTATACGGCAACAGTTCCTTCACAACCTCAATATACCCTCTTTCCGCATGTGTAAACAAACCTGTTTCTCCCAGCTCATTTGCTTTATTAACGATCGGCGCCCAAATCTCCGCAACCTCAGCGTCAAACTCCGCCCCTTTAATAGTCGTCGACATTTGCTCATTAATTTCAGCAAGAATCCTCTTGACTGCCATCACATCCCCACGTTGTGCAGCCAAATGAAACGGTTTTAGTAATATTGTACCCCAGATACCTCTCGCTCAGCTTTTGGAGGGCTAGAATAATGTTTGTGAAAATAAATACCACATGCTGAATATCCAATATATATACCACATGCTTACTTAAGAAAACATGAAAGACTAAAATAACAAAAGCGTGTCCAAAGATTGAGCAAGAACAAACCATCGATACAGAAGGGGAAGTTTGAATTTATACGTATTTTTATGCATGTTTATGCGTAGATAAATGGTGTACATGATCAACTCTAGATAGAATTTTGTCATCGTCCACGAGTTGAGATGATATCCACATTATACAAATTTCAGGACCGTCATATTCCTTTATTAGCCACTGTCGAATCTCGGTGTTGTCAATTGCAATGTCGAGCCTCCAAACCTAAACATTAACATACCAACAACTTTGTGCACCAAAACTCCGATAATAAGACTATTTACTTAATTATGATGCAAAGAGGAACTTTTTAATGGGATAAGAAACAACAATTACTTTACATTATCATCTATCATGCAACATTTCTGAACTGAATAACTAAAAGTACATCGTTTCTTAAAGATCATATATGCACGTATTTACGTCCTGTTTAGCAATTACATTCTCTAAATCATGGTCTTTATATTTTGTTATAGACACTTAGTACATCTGTATATGTGTGGGATCAAACTTAGACTCTTTGTTTTGGAAATAAATGAAATACAAAAGAGAAGATATCAAATAATAACTACGTGATTTTTTAAAGTCGGACCATGCTGCTAATCAAGCGTCATGGAAATTTGACTTGGAGATGATCAGCATGAGTTATTAATCATTAGATGATCGATATTTATAAGGCATAAAAAAGATCTAACAAAATTAACAAATGGGTACCTTGTAAAGAAAATTGAGCCACCTTATGACGTTTGGTTTTAAACTGCACATTCTATGGTAAACAATGTTAATTTACTTTGATAGCAGAAGATAGAATAAAGTAGTAGCACACTCTCCACATTGAGTCCCATCAATATTATAGTGACATCAAGGCTATGTTAAAATACAAAGGTAAATATTATATGGTAGTTTTGATTAAGTATCTACGGTCATCAATTTTGAGATCAAGCATATTGGTTTTAAACTTGTCAAAATGGATAACTTGAAACACATTCTAAACCACTTTCCACCATCACAAAATTTAATTTACAGAGTATGTTATATGAGATTAAACGAAGACTTAATAACAAAAAAATCCTCTACCATAAACAATAGCCTTATGTACGCATTTTTATAAAAATGTAAAGGTTGAAATTTGAACGTGATTTGATATAGTACCAAAATTCAAAAACTATAAATATTTAACATACTAACCTTTAATCTGCGGATAAAGAAAATGAGTTAGATATAGGTGAAAAATCAATTGAAGAAGACATGTAAGCGAATGAAAGCCCATTAGCATAAATTCATCTTCTCTGTGTTATTGTGAGGTGTGTTTTGAAATGTGATTTGGTCTATCAAAACCACAGCCTATTTATAATGCAAGATTAGCTTCATATTCAAGCACTACATAAATTTGGATGATATTATGATTTGAATAAATTGATAGCGTAATTTTTGCTAAATTGAATGAAATTTTGAAAGTTTGTTTAAAAGTCTACCCTTGTTTGTAGGGATTATACATTTAAAGTTGAAAACTATAAACCTTATTTTAATTTTAATGAGGAATGTTTTTAAGTTAGACAAATTAATGGGTCAAATCATTTCCCTCTATATATACATATATCTCATTTTGTAATTACATATATTAATGACAAAAATTAATTTTCTCCTATTTTAGTTGAAAACCGTTTTTAAGTTAGAGAAATTAATGGGTCAAATCATTTCCCTCTATATATACATATATCTCGTTTTGTAATTACATATATTAATGACAAAAATTAATTTTCTCCGATTTTAGTTGAAAACCGTTTTTAAGTTAGAGAAATTAATGGGTCAAGCCATTTCCCTCTATATATATACGTATATCTCGTTATGTAATCAAGTGTATTAATGACAAAAATTAATTTCCTCCTAATTTATTTAAAAACCGGTTTTAAATATTAAATTTTGTTTAGTTATGTATTTGTTTTTTAAAAACTTAACACAACTACCATTGTGGTCTAATGGTAGTTGCAATTATTGGGGGTGCATAGACCAGGGTTCGAACCTTGCCATTGTATTTTTATTTTGAATTTATTCATGAATGCGTACGTGGATTAAATAAATGCCTATGTGTCTTTGTTGGTTGCCTAGGTGGATTAAAAATTGGTGACATGGTATTATCAAATGATGATGTGTCATTAATTCTGGGCAAGGTGGCATTCTTTGGAGATTATGTGGCATTAATGTGGGTGAGTCATCATTCTTATATCCACTTATATATAATGTAAGATTTTATGCATGTTTATGCGTAGATAAATGGTGTACATGATTAACTCTAGACAGAATTTTGTCATCGTCTACGAGTTGAGATGATATCCACATTATACAAATTTCAGGACCGTCATATTCCTTTATTAGTCACTGTCAAATCTCGGTGTTGTCAATTGCAATGTTGAGCCTCCAAACCTAAACATTAACATACCAACAACTCTGTGCACCAAAACTCCGATAATAAAACTATTTACTTAATTATGATGCAAAGAGGAACTTTTTAATGGATAAGAAACAATAATTACTTTACATTATCATCTATCATGCAACATTTCTGAACTGGATAACTAAAAGTACATCGTTTCTTAAAGATCATATATGCAAGTATTTACGTCCTGTTTAGTAATTACATTCTCTAAATCATGGTCTTTATATTTTGTTATAGACACTTAGTACATCTGTATATGTGTGGGATCAAACTTAGACTCTTTGTTTTGGAAATAAATGAAATACAAAAGAGAAGATATCAAATAATAACTACGTGATTTTTTAAAGTCGGACCATGCTGCTAATCAAGCGTCATGGAAATTTGACTTGGAGATGATCAGCATGAGTTATTAATCATTAGATGATCGATATTTATAAAGCATAAAAAAGATCTAACAAAATTATTGAGCCACCTTATAATGTTTGGTTTTAAACTGCACATTCTATGGTAAACAATGTTAATTTACTTTGATAACAGAAGATAGAATAAAGTAGTAGCACACTCTCCACATTGAGTCCCATCAATATTATAGTGACATCAAGGCTATGTTAAAATACAAAGGTAAATATTATATGGTAGTTTTGATTAAGTATCTACGATCATTAATTTTGAGATCAAGCATATTGGTTTTAAACTTGTCAAAATGGATAACTTAAAACACATTCTAAACCACTTTCCACCATCACAAAATTTAATTTACAGAGTATGTTATATGAGATTAAACGAAGACTTAATAACAAAAAAATCCTCTACCATAAACAATAGCCTTATGTACGCATTTTTATAAAAATGTAAAGGTTGAAATTTTA
>BQNB010098335.1:0-25177 GCA_026074375.1 Tanacetum coccineum
CCCGTATCACCAGGCGGTCCTAAATATATTGTGAGGCTGCCAGGTATTTAAGGGGGGCGTTTTCTGGAAGAATGAAAATTTCCAGTTTTTCCTTTTTCTTAAGTCCAGTGATTTCGGAATCTACCAAATTCAAGAATCAACTAATTCAAGCAATAATATGTAGTCCTAAACTAGCATGAAAATAATTTAGAAAGTAGTGGCAATGTTCGCATGTCACATTCATAATCATTTTGCTAATCATAGAGCATTAATAAAGTGGGGAAAGTCATCCAAGTCAAATGCAATTGTCACTTGCCATTTCTAGTCCTAATAATAAAAAGATATAATGTATTAAACAAGAATGATAATAATAATAATAATAGTTTCTTAGTAGTTGTGCCAACATGTTCACTTCTATTTTTCACCCATCATGTTCTTGAGAGCTTGTCTAATTGACCTTAACCCTTTCCGGTGAGCATCTTGTTGTTGAGTTTGAAGATTAATTGTTTTGGAGAGATGGGTGTTCAAGTAATGACTTTCATGAGGAGTGTTTTGATGGACTCTAGAGACAACATAGGACGATGATGAGATGTTTTAGGACCGAGATGAAGAGTTGGAATGAAATGATTCATCATTATCTTCATCAATGGGATCATCCAATGGATGAGATGAGGATGGATGATTTAGATTGGTGGATGAGGAGCTAGCATTTGACTCACGAGGCCTTTTCTTGCCACGATCCGATCACGTCTTTCGCTCATAGTGAGGAGCGAGGGGATGTGTCACACCCCGCCTAGGCGGAAACACGAGGCGTAACATCATGGATATCATTACAACACAATGGTGTCTATTATAGAGAAATCTAAATGAAAGAAATAATCAAATGGACACTATGTGTCATGACAATACCCAACACAAGATAGAGGAGTCTTGCATTACTAAAGTAATGTCATACACGAAACAAAATGATCCAAATACTAACAATCTCCAACAATCAAGCTAGTTAGCAGGCACAACAAATCCAATACAATCCAATCCAATATAATTCAATTACACGATTTCCGAATAACGATTTATAAGACGTCTTAATCGTACCAAGGTCCCTGTGGTTACCCCCTTAGCCCTGGTCATGGATACCCTCAAAGTACCATCCTGCCCGCTAGGCTATAGTACCTTCCACTAAACAGGCCATGGATACCTGTAGGTGATCCCCCCTGACTTAGTTCACAATTCTTAATATCACATCACAAAACATGTAGCACACAACATATAATAGTCACGTATAGTCCATGCATCTTTGACAACACATTATCACAGTAATCAAAACATTTCCAAATACTTTGCATCATTTCCACCCCAATAAAATCATAAGAAAAGTGGGGCCATGAAACTTACCTGAAGCACAAGCAGCTTCCAAACAATATTCCCACAAGCTACACAATACAAACAAAAATGTGTTACACGCGACCAAGCTAAAAGCTCATGTCCATGTAACACTCATATGATGGATGTCTAAGGGTTTAATTAACCTTCATGGGTCACCCCGACACCATGCCCAAACCTAACCACTTCATTAACTCCTTCCACTAGTTACTTATAATTAACTCTAAATTGCAAAATTTTATCATGACTTTACGTACTCCAAACCCTTACTCAATGACCCTCATAATTCATACCAAAAATCACCCATGTTCATTTATGAGTATATTAACTACCTTTGGATTTCCAAAATCCATTTACATGCACAAGTACTCCTAAGAAAATCAAACTTCAAAACAGTCCCAATTCGGATCTGATTGCACACTAAAAAGTTTGGACCTAAAAACCATACTTAGACTCCAAATCAGAAGCTCTCCTTTGGAGGATTTTTAATAGACACATAGAACTAAACTCTTGTAGAAGGGCTAAGCTCAATTCGAATTTTAAGTTAGGGTTTTACCCTCACAAACATGACCTAAATCTGACTCGTATTTACTGTTTTGACAACTTTTAGGGTAAACAACATTTGAATGACTTTCCGAACTTAAAAACTTTCGAGGCCAAATTTTCTTGAAAGTACAATCAATGAGCTACTGTTTAGAGTCTAGAAACATAAAAAAACTATTACCATCATGGAGATAATCACTTGTAAACACAGCCCTAAATTCTGCTCATCCTAAATCAAGATTTTATCGCAAATCTAACCTAACCAACTGCATGATCATGACCCAAATCAATCCTTAATCATACTACAATCATAATATATCATTAATATATTATATTTTATGAAACCCTAGAATCCATCAATGATTTTGTTACATGAATGCACTAATTAAACTAGGTTGAACACACTTTCCGTGGTTGATTAACACCTAAAACCACTTTGAATGGAACTCTTGGAGCCACCCTAATGAAAAAAACAACTTCTTAGGGTTTGGGGGGGGGGGGCTGAATCTCACGGAAACAAGAAGAAGGGGAAAAGAGATAGGCCAAGTTGGTTATATAACTATTTCTTTGAGTCCTAGCCCAACTCAAATAAGTCTAAAAGAAAATATCTTTTTTTTCTTAAATCCTTAAATCGGACGCCCCTATATATGTATACATTTTTTTATATTATTAATTAACTACTTTACTTTATTTCCTTAAATTTTTATAAAAACTTAAGCTAATTTGATTAAACCTTTTACTTAAACACTACTTACTAACCTTTCTAAAAATAACTTTCATTTCACCAAACCACTTTCTATATTTAGAAAATTTACTACAAACTTCTATATTTCACTCACTTATTTTATTTCTAAAATGCCACAATTCTCATAAACGCTTAACACTAAATCATCCAACTATTGACGTAACATTACATGTAATACGTCATTCTTTTCCTTTATCACTAAACGTGAACAAATGGAATACTCATAATCCAACACAAACATACTCAAAATGAGATGCCCAAACACCTCAGAATGATATCATGCATATACTTAACTCACTTAGCACACATAAAATCACATAGCACACATTTAAACATATAAAATGAACTCTTAGCCATTTCTAATGGTATAAACTAACCTGCTCAAATCTCGGTTGTCACAGTATCCCCTCCTTTTACGATCAACAAACAACTGAGGATACTTAGACTTCATATAATCTTCGCGCTCCCAAGTGAACTCTGGACCACGCTTTGATTCCCAACGAACCTTCACAAGTGATATTTTGCTACGCTTTAAACTCTTAATTTCGCGATCCAAAATCTCTACAGGTTCCTCAATAAAACGAAGAGTTTTGTTAACCTTAATTTCATTCAATGGCACATGCAGGCTAGCATCTGCCAAACACTTCTTTAGGTTTGACACGTGGAACGTGTCATGTACACCACTCAAAAGAATGTGTCATGTACCGACCAATCAATTTCCTCGGGCAACACAACTAAACCTATAAGCTACAAGGCCCGAGCCCTCTTAGCAATCTTAAATGGACCCTACAACCTCGGGCTCACTTACCCTCTTTCCTTAAACGAACCACCCCTACTCAAGGCGAAACCTTTAGCATCAAACACGATCTCCCAACCTCAAATTCAACGGTTTGCGCCTGTTGTCAGCATAATCTTGTTATTTGACGACTCCTCACCGCTTGGAGCCTCTCTCGTTAAACACTACTTTATCAGATCTTTTCTCCGCACTAATTCTGGTCCAACAAACTACTTCCCAATTTCAGCCCATAACACGTGACCTACATATTCTTCTTTCCTTAATAGTGCTATCGAATGGAGCGCAAAAAAAAACCGAGAAAGCCAGTGTGGATACCTGTTGTTATAAAGAGAACTCAGCTATGGTATGTGGACATCCCAACTACCACCAAAGTTTGAATCACGCACTAACGCCCTTAGCATTTCCACCTACAACGCGTTCCCCTGAATTGTAACAGCCTCACTTCTGTCCAACTATCTTAAGGGTGATAAGCCGTGCACCATATCCAATCGCGTTTCCTAAGGCTTTTCTGAAATTTTGCAGAGACTTGATGTAAACCTAGCATCACGATTCCGAAATCAAATCAACACAGGCACTCCATTACACTTCGTTCAATTTCATTCGTTTTACAACCTCACCCAATTTCTCATTACTATAATCATTCACGTAAATAGGCCAAAAAATGTGTTGAATTTGGTCAATCTATTCCAACTACAACCCAATATGCATCGTGCCCCATTTTCCTTGTTTTAGGTAATTTAGTGATGCAGGTCATGGTGATGTTTTCCCACTGCCAATTCCGTATCCAATCTCAGGATTGTTTAATAACCTCAAGGCCTTTGATGCTCAAGCCTTCACCTTTTTACAAGTTAAAACATTCGCTAACAAAGCATAGCAATATCCCTCTGGTCATTCACTAGTCCCGGCCACCTACAATATCTCGAAGGTCATAGTACATCTTATCCGCTCCAGGATGTACAAAATACCTGGACTTATAAGCCTCATCCATAATTACTGTTCTCACACCTCCTACCAACGGAACCCATATTCGATCCATGAAGTACAAACTTCTGTCTCTTTTCCTTTCTATCTGTTGATCTAACCCTTGTAACCTTTCATTCATTACATTCTTCTGATCAAATGCCTCACCCTGAGCTGTCAATATCATCCCTTTTACTCCAGACTGAATAGTCATGCCACAGCGCCCCAACCAGCTTAGTTTCACCCTTAACCTTGTTCCTACATAATGCACTCCACCACAGCATCTCGCTTTGCCCGGGTGATATCGAATTTCACACTCATAATCATTAAATAACTTGATCCATCTCCTTTGATGCATGTTCAGCTCCTTCTGATTAAATATGTGTTGGAGACTCTTGTGATCCGTGTAAATAACACTATTTTTCGTAACCATATAAATAATGTCCTCTAAATTTTTAAAAGCCAACACCAACTGCCCTAACTAGAAAGATCATAGATTAGTTTAGTTCTTCTCGTAAAACTTTAACAGTCTTGACGCATACGCAATCACTTATATCTCAGGCTTAAGCGACACAAACCCAGACCCCTGATGAAAACAATGACAAACTTGATCATGTATGACGGTTATGCAGACTTGATTCATCAGATCCATAAATTGACTGCTGGTGGCCTTGTAAGGTCCGAAAGGCATAACGGTAAAACACAAAATGTCCATATCCTTGTACATAATGATGCCGCGTTTTTAGTAGTTTTATAACATCCACAGATAACTTCGGAGCTGATGATAACCTATCAAAGATCTAACTTCGGAAAAGAAACGCGAGACCTTGTAGTTGATCAAAATAAGTCGTCAGATTCCTTAGGATATGATATCGATTCCTTAAACCGTCAACATTGTTAAATTCCTATAATCAACTAACACATACAAAAAGAGCCCTTCTTCTAACAAACAACACAGTGCACCCCACTGATAATGACAAGTCTAAATAAAACCCCTGTCGTATTCAACTCTTTAAAGTATGCCCCAAATAATTTCTTATGCATTTCCGAAGTGTGCAAACGATAAGGGGACTTTGCAACAGGCATTGCTCTAGGAATTAAGTCTATACGAAACTCAACTTGTCTCTGCGGCGGCAATCCTGACAAATCCTCCAAAAACACATCAACAAAATCCCGCACCACAGAAATATCACCCACCTTTGGTTCATCTACTTTTCACGTTCTTAAATTTTTGCCTACTTCCAACACACGCTCATCCTTGTACCGCTTAAGCATCTCCCCACCAATCAATGGTTAATTTCAACCACCTTTTCATGACACCTATCAAGCCGATATTTTGAGACAACCAATCCATCCCCAGAACACATACAATAACTTCGATGACCCTACGGCAATTCAATAATCAGTAGTGGCACAAGGAATTGTTCCTAGTTCTAGTTTTGGCAACCCTCCACATACATATAATTCAGTAAACTTCTAACTTATTTACCATCTGCTATTCTTCACATAACTAGGATTCACAATACTAGTTTTCACATTAGCAAGAGCACCAAATTCAGTAGATATGAAAACTAAAATCATCCCCAAAAACAAAACGTACAGAGCAAAAGAATTATTTAAAGAAAAAGTACCACGTCGACCAACTTTAAGCGATCCCCGCAAGCCTTAGCCCGCATTCACATTTTATATTTAAGCACTGTTCCCCCATGGTTTTTGATTTCCCATTATTTTGGTGTTATGATTCTACCCTCTAAGGCCTATGGATTTCCCCTGCTTGACACCCGGGGACGATTCAACCTTGGACAAAATGGACAAAAAAAATGATCATATGCTAAGCTCCCACACACTTAAATAAACCTTCCTAGTATTACCCACTTCAACCTCATTCAATTGGAGCCTGCCTGCTTACGAGGTGCCCAACACTCTCTAGCAAAATGAGGCCCAGGCCTCTGGAGTTAAAACACAACCTACAACTCTCTACTCCTCTATCTATCCCTCCTGGATGATTAGTATAGCATTTGGTACACTTAGGTTATTCGCTTCACAAACTCGATTTTAGGAGAGATACAGTTGCTGCCTATCACATAACCTCCTCCCCGACCTTGCGCCTTATTTTTTATCTCCTCCATGACCCCTCCCAGACTTAGCATTCCTCTTGTATAACCGGCCATTCCTCTTCTCATTACTCTTTGACAAAGTACCACAGCTAATAGCCTCGTCGGTGAGTATACCAGCTCTCAGAAAGCATTCCCCTAATCTCAGGCGCTAATCCCGCTACATACCTCTTGATGCGTGCCGACTCAGGTGTCACCAGATGTGGAACCAGTTTGGCCAGTTCATGGAACCGATCCGTGTAGGCTGCATGGTTGGCTCCTACCATCTTGTATTTCCTTCCAAATATTTGTTTAAGGCGTAACTAGATATGGTGTTACGCCGTAACCTTGTCCTTGATCTTCGTACTTGCTTAATTTATGTTACGATGTAACCATTTTTGGGGTTACGCCGTAATATTTTTTAGAAAATTACACTTTGAGCCCCTTTTCTCTTGTTTCTTGTTACTTTCCTGTATTTCACCTGAAAACTACAAAATGATAGAAAATATCCCATTTTTGAGTGTTAGTGAAATATTTGCAAGTAATATATGGGGTATTATGCCACCAAAAAGTATTAAATATTTAATGTTATCAATGAAATGATCTTAGAAAATGATGGCGTAGTTTCTAAGAGCACTAAAGAAAAAGTAAATTCATTAGCTCTTAAAGCTAAAGTCATTAGGGAGCAAACTAATGATGACAATGATAGTCAAGGAGGAAGTGATGAAGACGAAGAGATCAATTTGATGGTGATGAACTTTAGAAAGTTCTTTCGAAAGGGTAATCAATTAGGCGTGGAAATCGATTTGGTAGTAGTGGTAATAGATTTGGAAGAAGCCGTGCTAACGGAAACAAATGTATTGGAAGCTCAAGGCAAGAACGCGGGTGTTATAATTGTGGGGACAAATGTCACTTCATAAGTGAATGTCCAAAGCCTAAGGAAAACAAGGCGTTCACCGGAGAAGCTTGGAGTGATAGTGAAGACGGTGAAAAACATAAAATGACACTACATGTCTGATGCGTCACTTAATGTGCAAGTTTTAAAATTTATAAACACGGTTACTTTTTATATTAAAAACACATACGAGCAAGTATACTCATCCGTTTGTAGCAAAGGTGGGTAAGTCGAGAACGTCCCAATGGATTTGGTGAAAAAGTATATTTAGTAGCGGACAAGGTAATAAGGGCGTCACAAACCAAAATACCATATAATTCGAAAATAACAAACTAGATTCAATCAAAGCAACCAATACTTGTGTGGGAATCCGTATTCTATCATATGAGGTGTTTAAGTCATTTGGTTAAAACAATGAAATTGATGCATAAATCTACTTTTAACGAGTTTCATTCCATGGTGTATTTCATGAAAATCCTATTTTAACATTAATTTGGCGGTGAACCCTTTCGACCTATGAACACTAACAAGACTAATCATTTACGTTCCATTTGCTAGAAAATATGATTTACCAAATTCATTCCTATGAGTCCTTTCGACCTATACTCGTGTTTGAATCAATATAAGTCCGTTTAACATGTTTAGTGATAGATGTCACTTATCAAAAACCATACTAATTCGTGCACTAACTTTTTGGAATAAAGGCTTAACGGAAATCCTTTCGACCTATAGATCTGGTTTAGAATTTATTAACAAGCTATATGAACAAATTTCCATTTAAAAAAACTCATATGGAGAATCATAATTTCAATGCATACAATGATAATCAAACACTCATATTCAAGTTTACATCATTCCACACAAGTATAACCAACTACTCCATAATCATATCAATTTTCCAACACAAACCATAAACTTCAAATATCATCAAATAACAAGAGTTCATCATAATAATCATAACAAGGATATACCTAGGCTTTGATTACAAGAAAAACAAGAATTTTGGATTTATAGCAATCCAATACACTTCCAATCAACAGAGTTCCTAATACCACACGATCAAGAGCAATTAACACCTTCCCGAAATTGTTCCTATCACTCCTGGAAATATGGCAGCGGTTCCTTAGCTTTTTGGGCAGAGAAAATGTCACACCCCGCCTAGGCAGAAACACGAGGCGTAACATCATAGATATCATCACAACACAATGGTGTCTACTATAGAGAAATCTAAATGAAAGAAATAATCAAATGGACACTATGTGTCATGACAATACCCAACACAAGATAGAGGAGTCTTGCATTACTAAAGTAATGTCATACACGAAACAAAATAATCCAAATACTAACAATCTCCACAATCAAGTATCAAGCAAAACAAATGTCATAACTGAAAAGACTAGAAAAGACAACTCCACAAGCAAAGCCTAGGGTCTCCCTAGCCACTCTTCCTAACATCCTTCTTATCATCACGATACTCACCTGAAAATGATGCTTAAAACGTCAACATAAAGTTGGTGAGAGTCATAGGTTTAAGACACGATATAAAATCCAAAACACACATTACTTTGATAATAAAGAAAACATTGTAGGACAATAAATGAACTATCATACAGGCTAGCAGACACAATCAATCCAATACAATCCAATCCAATACAATTCAATTACACGATTTCCCAATAACGATTTATAAGACGTCTTAATCGTACCAAGGTCCCTGTGGTTACCCCCTTAGCCCCGGCCATGGATACCCTCAAAGTACCATCCTGCCCGCTAGGCCACAGTACCTTCCACTAAACAGGCCATGGATACCCGAAGGTGATCCTCCTGACTTAGTTTATAATTCTTAATATCACATCATAAAACATGTAGCACACAACATATAATAGTCACGTATAGTCCATGCATCTTTGACAACACATTATCACAGTAATCAAAACATTTCCAAATACTTTGCATCATTTCCACCCTAATAAAATCATAAGAAAAGAGGGGCTATGAAACTCACCTGAAGTGCAAGCAGCTTCCAAACAATATTCCCATAAGTAACACAATACAAACAAAAATGTGTTACACGCGACCAAGCTAAAAGCTCATGTCTATGTAACACTCATATGATGGATGTCTAAGGGTTTAATTAACCTTCATGGGTCACCCCGACACCATGTCCAAACCTAACCACTTTATTAACTCCTTCCACTAGTTACTTATAATTAACTCTAAATTGCAGAATTTTATCACGACTTTACGTACTCCAAACCCTTACTCAATGATCCTCATAATTCATACCAAAAATCACTCATGTTCATTTATGAGTATATTAACTACCTTTGGATTTCCAAAAGCCATTTACATGCACAAGTACTCCTAAGAAAATCAAACTTGAAAGCAGTCCCAATTCGGATCTGATTGCACACTAAAAAGTTTGGACCTAAAAACCATACTTAGACTTCAAAACAATCCCAATGGTTTTCTTTTTTTTAGTACGAGTGACTTGACCTTGTCTAGGAATTTGAATGAAGGACTTGACGACACTTGGAGACGGAGGAGTGGTTTTATAACAACCTTTACTCAGAACACTTATTGACAAGTATTCGAGTGACCACATGTCGGTGTGTGATGCATGACCTTTGAATGGTATCTTTAAGATTTGACCAGATTCCTCAAGAGAGAGAGAAAGACTTACTTTGTTTAACAAAGTTGACCACAAAATGACTCGTGGAGTTTTAATCAAAAGTTAGTTGATTATAGATTTCGAGAACAAAATGAGGAACAATTTGTTCGTTTAAGTTTAACAAACAATCAAAGTCAACTGGTTCAAACTTAGCATGGATATGACTCATGTTTTCAAAGTTTTGACTCACAACCCTACCCTCATGAAAGTATCATTTATCAAGATTTGCAATATATATTTACACTTTTGATTTACAAGCACCCTAGATAGATTAATTGAATGATTTCCCTTGAATAACCATTGAAATTCCCACGCCTAGGGATTTGAGGAATGGTTTTGAACGGCACAAGAACAAGAAGAAAAAAAACGTCTAGGGCCTTTGCTTTTGTATCCATCTATTTAGGTCCATAGTTAGTTTCACATTGTATATTAATTAAATCTTTAGTTTTTATATTATTATTTTTTTTCTTTCTTTTCCAGTCGTCCAAACTAAGGCCCCTTTATATTATTATTTATTTATTATTATTAGTAGTATTTATTTTTTATTAATCTACTTATTTCTTTATTTCCTTAAGTATTTGTACGAAAAGTCTATAGCTATTTGATTAAACCTTTTATACCGTTAAACCCGCAATAAACCGCACCTTCTAAAAATAATCTTTTCTTTTCCAAATTCACATGTATTTTATGGAAATTTTGATACAAACTTCCATTTTCATCCATATCATTCCTTCAATAAAGCACCCTATATCAATAAACGTTAACTTTAAAAATCTTGTTTTGACATAGGCATGCATGCAACAGTTCTTTCATACTTTAGCACCCACACGTGAACAAATGAAATACTTATCTCCAACTCATATGCACATAAAATAAGATAATCATTTACCTCTAAAATGATATAATGCACATATATAAACCTCTTAACAGCCAAAAAGATCACATAGCACACAAGAATCACACAAACTAAGTAATAAGTTAAAATTCTAAAGGTATAAACTAACTCGCTCAAACCACGGTTGTCACAGAAAAAGGGTTGGTTCAAGTCTTATGTTGTAACGTTGAGCCTTGGGGATTTTGTCACTAGAATCAAACCTAGTTTTTTAGGCTAGGGTTTGTTTTATAAGCTTAGGGATATCTTGGAGAGTAGGAAAAATGTGCGAGTTATAGGAGAGAAATTGTAAGCCTCCCATCATTACATACCATAAACTAGATCATTAATGAAGTTAAGAGATCGGTTACACATCCAGACGCGCGGCTGGATGAAATTTCCACTTTTTGGTTGAAAAGTCTGCAGGCTCGGGTCGTTGTCTAGATGCATTTTCACGCAGGCTTATGGTCAAAACGACCTGAAAGAGTAGACTGATGTCTGTACTAAACTTCAGCTTTTTGCTCTTTTGACTTTTCATGTTTTTACTTTCTAGGTGCTTTTTCCTTGGCCAGCTTTGACTTTTATGACTCTTAAGGCAATATAACACTCTTCCTTATACCCGGAAATGATCTCTCCATGAATTTTCTTCTTCATAACTCTTCCACGAGACTCATTCTTGTTGGGAAATCTTCGCATGCATATATTTCTTCATTTTTCCTTCTTTTCATCACTTTCTACGTCTTGGCTACCTTCAAACATATATATCTAGCTTTGTACAATATTAGTAGCAAAAGCTCGTTAATTAGCCAAATAACACATACAAAAACACGAATAACGCGCCTAAAAGTATACTCGATTTAAGCGTTATCAGTCCGACAAAAGGTACATCCCAGATCTTCTATTTCTAATAATGATTTAAATATACATGAATTGCAAGAAGAGAATGATGAACTTGTAAAATTTAACAAGGACTTTATGAAATCTTTGAAAAACTTGTAAATGAAAAACACTATCTTGAAAATGAACAATCTAAACTTTTTGACAAAGTCAATGAACTCAAACTTGAAGTAAGGAAACTTACTAAAGCTAAATAGGTGATTGAACCTTGTCAAAAGTATGTTGTACTCACACCATAGGTTGGCTCTTTATAAAGTAATGATTCTAAGAAGAGTAGTGATTTAAATGATATGTTAAATCATCAAAAAGTGTCCCAAGATAAGGAGACCCGTTAGATTTTCAAAGAATAAGAAAACCACTTCCAAAAGTCTAAACAAACCAATAGTGTTTGTAAAAGAAGGACAAAATGATTCACTAGGAACCCCAGTTCCTGACGCGCCAGGGTTTATCCCAAAATTGGTGGATCGTCAAACAATTTTGTTAAACATGTTGTTCCTCAAACTCATTTGGTAAATAATCAAGGTACTCAAACACCCATTACAAGAAGTGAAACCACAAAACAAATTAACAAGTCGATTTCACGTAATGAAATTGGATACACACAAACTCGATTCGACCATACAACACTTTTATCTATACCTAATATGAGACCTTCAAACTCATATAATCAAAGACCTTATTTTCAAAACAAAAAAAATCTTCGTCAAGAAGAAACTTTTACAACAATAAAAGGTCTTCACATAATCAATATAACACATATCAAAGGAGAGACAACTCCTACCCAAACCAAAGAATTTTTAGACTACAAACACCTCAAAACTGTGGACCAAACTTTCAAAACAACCCTTGGTCCATGCTTTCTAGGTACGTAAATATTATCGATTCCAGACATGCCGAGAAGAATATTTTTGGTATTTTTGAATTTCTTTGATTTTGTATTATGCTTTTATGGGTTTTTTCTATTTTTTAATTTTATTTTTATAATAGTTATTTACATGATGAGATGTTCGTTTTTTATATTCAAAAAGATTCGTAAGACTCTCTAACTCCCCAGGAGTCAAACATCTCATACCAATTCGGTGAACTGAATAGTCAAACCTTTCCTTCGGAAGATCTTTTGTAAATAAATCTGCCAATTGGTAATCAGTATTAACAAAGTGTAACTCAATGGTACCAATTTCTACATGCTATTTTAGAAAGCGGTAGCGAACAGCGATACGCTTGGTATGTGAGTGTTGAACCAGATTGCACGAGATTGCTATGGCACTCTTAGAGTTGCAATAAATAGGGACGTTGTGGTAGAGATAACTATAATCTGTTAACTGAGATCTCATCCACATGATTTGAGCACAACATGCAGATAATGACATGTACTCGGCCTTAGTTGTCGGCATTGTAGTGCAGTCCTGTTTCTTTGACGTGCTCTTTTGCGTATCTAGGCAACCTGTATGATCAACATTTGCAAAGCCAATTAGTTCAGAACCGATGGTCTTCGGATATCAAAGTCCCATGTAAATGGTTCTTTTTAGGTAGTGGAAGACCCGTTTAACCTCTTTGAGGTGTTTTTCAGTTGGTCTAGCTTGATATCTAGCACATAAACAAACATCAAAATGTATGTCTAGTCTACTAGATGTTAGATACACTAGAGACCCGACCATGCTATGGTATTTTTGTTGGTCTACGATAGCTTAGGCATTGTAGAAATTGGTGTACCAAAGGCGTATGCTAACCGATTAATGAAGATACCACAAGGTGATTGACGGATTTGAATTTCCTAAGAAGAATTTCATCCCCCCATCATCGACATTTCAAAAATTTGTTTCATGACATCCGCAAATACTTTAGATAACTTTTAGTTTGAAGAACAGAAAATTATGTCATCGACATAGGTTTATACTAAAAGAATGTCATCATTGTATCTCTTGTGAAATAAGGTTGGGTCAACAATACCCTTAGTGAAGTGATTGGCGACACGAAAGCTTGATAATTTGTCATACCATACCCTAGGATCTTGTTTTAGACCATAGAGGGCCTTTTCAGTCTGTAGTCGCGTTCTAGATACTAGAGATCGATAAAACATTCAGGTTGGCTAATGTACACTTCCTCTATGAGTGACCCGTTGAGGAAATTTGTCTTTACATCCATCTGGTAAACCATGAAAAACTTATGTGTCGTGTATGCCAAAAACATCCGTACCACTTCTATCCTAGCCATGAGAGCAGATGATTCTTCCAAATCGATGCCTTCTTCTTGTCGATACCCCTTAGCCATAATATGAGCGTTGTTTCTGATCATAATATTATATTCATTAAACTTGTTTTTCTAGATCCACTTCAAGTTGATGATTTGTTTGTCAGCAGGTCTGTTGACTAAATCTCAAACATCTAGTCGTTTAAATAGATGTAGTTATTCTTGCATAGCTTCAATCCAAGTGTGATCTTCCATTATCTCCTTAACGTTTTTTGGTTATGTTGTACTCATGATGAGTGCATAGAAACACATTCGGGATTAGTGGTAAGTTGTTTTCTCGTTATTAGCTTTATCGGATCACCAAGCACTTATTCTTTTAGATGGTCTTTCGTCTATTTGTGCTTTGATATATACCTTTGATAAAATGTATGCATGTTGAAAGAATTAAATGAACAAGAAAAAGACTTATTTGATTCCGTTTACAGAGTGTCAAACAGATTGATGAAGACGTTGTCATCTAACATGCATCATTATCATTGTGAGTTTTATCTTCTTGATTTTCTGGCTCTCCAACAGTTCCTGATGTACTTACGATATTTGAAGGATTAGTAGGTGACTTTGTTAGTGTATGTGCTTATAGTTCAATTGTTGGGTAGAGGAGTAGCGGAGAGAGAGGAGTAGTATGAGCAGTTCTCTATGCATCTTTTGGTTGAATACCTATGTATCCATCTTACAACAGTTCAAACAAATTATCCAAGTCTTTTTCGGATGGTTTTCAAGAGTGATTGATGTCAGATTTTGATTAAGTACGAGTCCTGAACTGATATGTCCAGAAGTCTGATGGTTAAGTGCGGGTTCTAAATTGTGTGTCTTAGAAGCCATTTGTTGAAGCGCGAGCATTAAATTTCGTTGTTCAGACGCCATTGCCGAAAGTTCATCAAATTTGACATTCATTGTCTCCATAACTCTCCTTGTCCTTCTGTCATAAACCCAGTAATCATGACCATGTTTAAAACTACCAATGAAGAATCCAATGTCACCTTTTGCTTTAAGCTTCCCAAGATCATCACAGTCGTTCATTAGGTAATAGAGAGCACCGAATACATTCAGAAAGAATATACCATTTTTCTTCCATTAATAATCTCATAAGGTTTTTTGTTGATTCTATTGTGTATAATGGAATGGTTCTGGGTAAAGCACGCAGTTGCAACAACACTAGACTATAAGTATAAAGGTTCCTTAGAAAATATCAGTAGTGTTCATGTAGCTTTCACTAAGGTGCGGTAAATCTTGTGTTCGGGAAGACGACCGTGTTGTCACGCTGAGAGTGTATTGTGTTGTGTGAGTGTGGTGTGTTGAATTGTGTGATGGAGTTCTAACCACTAATGTTTGATGTGTGATGCCAACATTTTCAAAATAAGCCTTCAGCTGTTGATTTGTGAATTCAGTGCCATTATTAATTCTAACAATTCTAACTATTGATTGCATCCGAACTAGTACTTTCTTGATGAACGTGATAATTATGTCTGGTGCTTCATCCTTTGATCACAGAAAATGAACCCATGTATATCTAGAGTAGTCGTCAACAATTACCAGAATATGCTTCTTTTCATTAATACTTTCGACTCTCATCGGTCCATACAAATCTCTGTGTAACATGTGGAGTTTGTGTTCGGTACTTGATATGATTTTTGGTTTGTAAGTAGCTTTCTTGCTCTTGCCTTGTTCATGGGATGGAAAAAGATTGTTTTTTGTATACTTGAAGTTTGGAACACCAATCATGGGGCTATCTTTGGCAAGCTTGTTAATGGTGTCGAAGTTGAGACGAGAAAGACGTCGATGCCATAGCCAAGAATTAGTAGAGGTATCCCTTTTCATGAGACAAATTGGTGATGAAGATGTCATTTCGTTCAGATTGATGGTTTAGAGATTTGTAACCCGAGTTCCACTTAAGAGATCAACGCCTTCAAAATTTCGAACAAAGCATGTATTTCTCCTAAATGCAACCTCTAAATCAGCATCATAGAATTATCTGACAGAGAACAAGTTATGAACTAAACCTTTGACATAATAAGCCCTTGCTATCAATATTTTTCCCCATTGAAGATCTCCATGGCCCAAAACTGCATCAACATGATCGTTCCCAAATAGAACAATTACCATGAGCTTCTAGATGAAATTAATGAGAATCTTCAGATTTCCTGTCATGTGTTTTGAACAACCCAAGTCGACCCACCATAAACATATTTTGATAACCTGCCAAAAGAAAAATAGAAGGGTTTGAAAACCAAATTGATCTTAGTTCCAGTGGGTTAGAAGTACTTGCTTTTTCATACACTAGTATCATTTGATCAGCTTTTTCAACATTAGTGTTAGGCACTAGTTTGCTAATTTTCACAAAGTCAAGTATTCTACCAGTTTCTTTCCACCTACGATAAATTATAGGTGTGTTTACACTAGGTGTAGCAAGACTTTTTGATTTCATGTCTAACTTCTTAGATGTCATAATCTTAGCTTTTTGTTCCTTTTGATTTTTGTTGTTTGAAACATTAGTGATTTGTGGTTTGGCACAAGAATTCATATCATTAAGAAACTTAGAAACACATACATCATAAAGATTATCAACCATACATTTCTCGCAAGTCGCACATGTAGTGTCATTACAAACATTCATTTTAGCATCTTTGACATTGTCATTACATGAAGTATGTTTCTTATTAGTAAAATACTGAAAAATCCTACGATGTTCTGACACTTTATTCTTGGAGCAACTACTCTTAGATGTAGACGAGACCCTGTCATTCTTTGTATTGTCCTTAGACCATGGTTGTTTGCTCCTGGTAGTGAGTTCTACTCCTATAGAAGGTAACATGTATTGATTAGAATTAGTAGTTTTTCCTTTGATGGCATATCTTTGACTAGATTATGCCCAATAATATGATCATGTTTGCATGTGAGGCACATAGTCTACTTCCTTATAATGCTTGTCACGATTAGCTAGAGCATGTTCTACTAGTTCCTAAAGTCTAAAAGCTTGTTTCCTAACTTGATCTAGATAATGATGATAATTCGACTCATTTCTCCGAGAAGTCTGATTTGCTATTGGGTTTTTCTAGTTCTAGAGTCGATTATGTACATTCCAGAGGCAAGCACATTTGTGTGATGAGTAAAGAAAACTTTATCTGTTTTCTTAGGCAAAGATTGTATAGTGATTGTTTTTGAAAAAACATTTTTCTCACCAACTTGGGGTGCAAACCAAGAAATAGGACGAAGCGATTTTCCTAAGATTAATGGTTTTTTGAAATGAGTTTGTTTTTTAAACTTAGTATCTATGTTCTTTACTTTTATTATCTTTTGAAGTTCAGCTTTTGCAAACATCTTGTCTTATATATAACACAAAGAATCATCTGATCTGAAAACATAAATAATAGCTCTAAAGAAGATCAGCAAAAGCCACCAAGGGAAGTCTAAGAACAAGAGCTCAAACAACCTTTCTAACTAACAGTTTATCTAATCAACCGCAAAGTCCTCCCAAGTCTGCCAAGCAACTAGAACCCATGGTTAGAGCCACGTTAGTAATTAGCAAAGAGTGAGACTCCCGCAAGCTCCTGCTCCAGGATTCCACATAAAACAAGGCACAATAACCATGTAATCCCATAAGCACATAACACAATTAACGTACAAATAGTACTGCCGACCCTATGTACCAGCACACTGAAGACTTGGCTCCACGGTAAACAATGTCCTTGAGTTAATAAAAGAATGGCTTGCCTCACCGACCATCGCCCCACAACTGACTGGTAATCAATTAATACAAACTCCACCATAAAGACCCAGATGTCAAAAACGCACGAGGTAATTGCAAATTTCACTTCCAAGCGCACAAGACAGGCAACCCCCTTGTCCCCACCGAAATATTAGACCCAAACACCCAAACCAAAAACCCACAGAAAAGTCCCAAACCCCCGCCCCCGGTAGCTTCAATTAAACCCCCTAAACCCCCCAGGACATACAACGCGATTCCAGGTAACTACCACAACCGTACAAAAAGATAAAGAGACTGCACCGCAGTGCATAAAACCCCACACGACCACCCGACACCAGCGCCAACGCGTCACCCACCACTCTGTGAGATCAGATGGGATTTTTTCACATATATTATCAGAAGTATGCGAATCAGTATACATAATATCAGAAAACATGACTACTTCCAAGAGACGATCATTTTATTTTTCTAAAACATTGATCTTTTTGAAGGATTTGTAGTCCCTTAAATAATACACCACTTCTTTCATAAATTCTTGTTTAAAATGAATCACCCTCGCCTCAATATGAGTGAGTAGATGAGTAAAATCTTTGTCTAAAACCTTTTTCAATTCAAGATGAACTGTGGTATTCCAGTTTGTAGCAGTCAAAGTCATTCTTTGACTAATAATCTTTTGCAAGATCACAAGATTGTTTTAACTATGTTAAGAAATTATACCGCAATACTCTTTTTGGGAGTATCGTTTGAGGATTCCTCATCTAGGTTGAAAACTTTCTGTGTTTTGACTGTTACAACTGGTTTCGAAACAAGTTTTAAAACGATTGTTTTTTTAAAAGAAAACTTGTTCATTAGATTTACCCTTTTGTGGAACAAATACCTTAGAAAGTTTATTTAACTTTGCATAATCAATTGGTTTTATTTCCTTTTGCTTTCATTTTGGATTAGATCTCATCAACAAGTCTCAAAGTTTCTTTAGAATCATACACATTAAGAGATTCATGCTTTTCAAAGAGAACTTTACCATCATATAACAAATTTTATTTTTTTGAGCTTGTTGCAAATACAAGGGATTTTGATAACTCAGAGCCATTTTGTTTTCAGTATGATAAAAGGAGTTTGGTTTTGGAGACAACACGTAAATTGTTTGAATTGACTGTCCTGTTTTAAGAATGATGTTGTCTAACTCTTTTATTTTATGTTCTGACTCGATGAGATTTTCAAGAAGTTCATCTTCACATTTTGAAATCTTGATTTTCAACTTGTACCTTTCCTTTTCAATATCAGAATAAGTTGCTTCTTGTTTTGAAATCTGGTTTTTAAGATTTGAAATTGTGGTGTTTATAGATTTAATCGTTTGTTCTGAACTTCAAGTCAAAGCATCCAACTTTTGAGTTAAACATTTCTCTTCATAAACTGAATTATAATAAGCAGATTCAAATTCTTTGCACTTTTTCTCTTTGTTTTTATAAAACTTTTCTATTCCCTTGTACTGTAAAATCTTAGTGGTTAATCTTTCATTCTCAGCTTTTATTTGTTGATCAACCATCACACATTTATCAATCTCTACTTCGAAATTATTAATAAGAGTTTCAAAGTAGGCATTCATTTCCTTATCAATACCAGCATGCTGCTCAACATTTTCTCTACTAAAGTCCATATATAGAGTTTCTGAGATAATATTGCTATCATTATGTTGTTTCTCATATGTACTTTGAATGGGTGTTTGTAGTTCAGGATGTTATTCCTCATGAGGAGACATGTGTAATTTCTAATATATAGGTTCAATATCAGATAATTCATCAATGCTTTGTATTGCAGAGATTACATCCATATCATAGTCTAGAGCATAATCTGTCTGCGTGTTGGAAGAAGCTGTCTGATGTTTTGCCATTAGGATGCAGTTGACATTGAGTTCCCCTTGTTCACCTTCATAATCACTAACCACTACTAGGAAATCATTTTCTTTAGGAGTAAGAGGTAACCCAACTTCATCTTTCTTAACCAGCAACAACTTTTCCTTATTATAGCTTGAATCCTTTACCCTTGCTCTGTTTGTGCATGCTCTTGCATAGTGTCCAAAACCCCTGCAATTGTAACACCTTATCTAATTTTGATTCTGCCTATTTCCATTATTCCCAACCATTAGAGCTGCAACATTTCCCTGATTCCCAACATTTCGATTCCCATCATTTTGCATCGTATTAAACCCGATTAACTGATTCCCAGCATTCTGCATCTATCTATTCCCTTGATTCTCATTAACCATAACCATCGACATCTGCCCACCCTGATTCATTTGATTGAGATTATGTCCTTGCCTACCATGATTCATGTTCATCACAGGTTGTGCAATCTGTCTATTCTGGGTGTTTGATGAGATTCTTTGATTGTTGTTTGTTAGAGTGGAATAGTGTTTCTTTAAAGCATTTGACATGAGAGCAAGAGCTGTTTGTATTACATGCATAAGATCATTAACATCGACGATGTTGTCAAGGATTGGTTGTTGTTGAACATAGTTGTTGTTAAGAGGTAATGGTTGTTCCTGTGTAAACACTAGTAAATGATATAGTTCTTGTTGTTGTGTAGTTCTAAAGAGATCATGTAGATCTTATGTCCTTGAAACGAGAGCTAGTAGATCATGAGTTCTTGCTAACTTAGTTGCCTTTATCTCATTTTCTTCCTTCTGGTTTTGTTTCAAATAGTCATATAACTGATGTTAATCCACTGTATGCAACTTTTATGTCTATTTCACTCTGGTGACAAATGTTCCTAACCTGGTTGTAAATAATTAAGAAATCAAGGTTAGTAGCAATGGTTGCTGTAGTAAAGCTTGTTTCTATCAAAATCATTCATCAGCTTCGAAAATTTGATGTAGTATGATTCAATGGATTCACCATCAGTGGATGTAAACTTGTCCAACTCATATAGAAGTAGAAGGTCTTTCTCATAAATCCTAATTTCCGTTCAATTCATCAACCTTTGCATTCAAAGCCACATTGCATGTGCATCATCATAACTATCTACAACATCATATACATCAACTAGTAGTCCAAGAAGCAGTATGTGTATTGCTTGATCATCAACCTCAACTTGCTTTCATTCATTCTCAGTACGTTCCTTATTAGTCTATAATTTGGTTGTATCAGGGGTTAGAGGTGTATGGTTTGGATCACCAGGCACTATGATTTCTTTGTATTTGTAAGGACCCCAAAGAATGGAGTTTCCTAGAAGTTTCCCATTAGGTTTGCTCTTGCAGTAACGAATTATTCTACTTGACCATTCTACATAATCTTCTCTAGCAAGCATAAAAGGACGGTTTTCTGAACCAGCAACATAAATGTCTTATTGAGTAGCATTTATAAATTTGAGTGAAGTGATGTTGGATATTAATACAATGAAGGAATGAATGTGTTTTGTTCAATTTTATAAATTCATTATGGTGACAATTTGTTTGTTTCTTCTTAAGAAAAAATTTTGGGTCGAAATTTAGATTAAAGCAAGCATTAAGAAGCTAGAATAAAAGGTTTGATGAGGAGATCAAGAAAATTGGTTTCACTCAAAACCTTGATGAGCCATGTTATATCAAAAGGCTAGTGGGAGTATGATCTCTTTCCTAATCTTATATGTCGATGACGTGTTAATCATGGGAAATAACATTCCAATGCTACAAGATGTAAAATCCTGGCTTGGAAAGTATTTTGCTATGAAGGATTTAGGAGAAACAACATACATCCTTGGAATCAAGATCTATAGAGATAGATCTAAGCGGTTAATTGGTCTTAGTTAAGGTGCTTACATTGACAATTTTTTATTGAAATCTAAGATGGAAAATTCCAAGCATGGAAATGTGCCAATGTAAGAGAAACCTAACTTGAGTAAAACTCAAGGTGCCTCAACACCTGAAGAGGTGAGATACATGTAAAGAATTCCTTATGCTTCAGCTATAGGATCTATTATGTATGATGTGAGATGCACTAGATCTGATGTAGCGTTCACGCAAAACCTAACTAGTCGATTTTAGCAAAATCTGGGAGAGTGTCACTAGACTGTTGTTAAGAACATTTTGAAGTATCTAAGGAATACTGAAGATATGTTCCTTGTTTAGGGTGGCTATCTCGAAAGGGAGCTCAGAGTTACTTGCTATACTGATGCTGGATTCGAGATCGACAAAGACGATAGGAAATTTCAGTCGGGATATATCTTTGTGCTGAATGAAGGAGCTATAGACTGGAAGAGTGCTAAGCAAAGCACTACTGTAATGTCTTCTATAGAATCTAAATACATTGCTGCTTTAGAAGCCATGATGGAAGCTGTTTAGACGAGGAATTTTATTTCTAGGCTTGAAGTCATCCCCACTAATAAAGAACCTATGAATATTTTATGCGACAAATTTGGCGTAATACACATCGCCAACGAACCTAGAATTTTGAAAGGTGCCATGCATTATCAAAAGAGATATCACTACATTCGAGAGGTTATCGAATAGGGTGATATTAGCCTAATCAAAGTTTACACGGATGACAACGTAGCTGATCCTTTTACAATGCTAATGCCATTAACCAAGCATACTGAGCATGCTAGGAGCATTGGGGTTTGTCCTTCTAGTAGTCTCATGTAAATCTATGTTTTTAGGATTTGGATAATAGGATGTTAATTTTTTTTATTCGACATGAATTAATATACTTGGTATGATTGTTTTCATTTTATAATAATTAAGTTACATGTTTAATCTTAGAATGACTTGTATCAATCTAAAGATTGTCCATTGTCAGTTAACAATATGGGAGTATTGTTAAACTAAGACAAATCTGAGTCTTTGCTTATATTATTGGAATATTGAAGGATGGTCTTGCCAAACTCATATGTTATTCATTGATGATAAATATTGGACTACCCCAACCTGTGAGTATTCACTTTATGGATCAACGTCATTAAGTGAAATTTCACAAGTGGTTGTATTTTTAGTTATCCTCAGACTTGAGATGCAAGTAGTCTTGCATGTGTGGATGATATTTCTTGATTCTAGTCAACCGCTATCTTAAATAAGATAGTTATAAATGTTATTTTCAGAAGTGTTGTAAAGCATATGAATGACACATGCAGTTAAAATCGGATTTGTTCCTCCATGTATTTCTGGAGTTAGATATTATTGGTCCCCTCGTCGAACTGATCAGGTGTGTGCATGGTCATGCCCAAAGTGTAGTCAAGATGAATCTTGTTACCTTTGGTAATCTAGTTCAATATCAATAGCGAGAAATAAAATCGTTAATTAATGGAATGACTTTGATCCATATCCATTTTTAATAATGTACATGAAACAAAAAAATGATTATTAATAACCATTTAAACTAAGACGTTTACGAAACTACACTCGGGTATTTATGGGAGCATTGACGTTTTGCTAGACGGTAACCTTTGCTTGTATAAGTTATTGTATGATTATGACTTTCACAAGTGGGAGCTATTGGGAAGTGCTCATGTCATATCGAACAATTATACGACCAAAGATACATGAGCATATAGGGTTAAACACATATACACCAAGATCCTACTTTAATAATATAATTAATATATTTATAGTATATATATTAATTATATTTGTATTCATTTCACAATTTACTTAACGTTTGTTAATTAGTCCGTTTGACAAATAATTAGTGTTAGGACATTTACTTAACGTGTATTGTATATATTAATTATCTAAGTCCAGAAATCAATATGGAGGGACCATGTTGATATATTATGACCGACCAAGGGGAAGGGGGAAGGGTTAAGGGAAATAACGAGTTTAACTTGTTCCCAAAGCAATTGTATTAGGGTTAGGATTAACCTAAACTCACCTTTTAGATACAAGGCATTTGGAAACAAATTATTGATCTTTTTCCCTCTCTCCGAACCTCCAAAAGATCAGAAATTATCCCTTGTTAGGGTTTCTAGTCGATTTTTAGTAAAAACAAGAACTAGCATTTTGTTTTTCGATCATGACACAAAACTAGAATTCGGGTTGTCATCTAAGATGTATAGTGTGGACTTAATCCATAGAGAACACCTACTTTGGTGTTTGGTTTTGACTTGTGGGTCTTTGAAAGAATAAAAGGGTTCTTTGAATTCTTTTGATCACTCGATAGGAAAACGCAAGAGGTTAGTGTTTAATGCTATTTAGTTAATCTTAATACAGCATACAGATCCCTTTAGGACATCTATCTGTTGCGTTTTATTTGTTAATATGATGCTAATAATTTAACAAATCCCAACAACAATGTCATCATCATCGTTTATCTCGATGGTCTCTCGAAGCTTGGGCTCTTTTTCTTCATGCGTTGAAATTTGGGGAACTATATTCTTCCCGCCTTACACTTATGGTGAATAATTAAAAAATATTCTGGGATGCTTTTGTCATAGTTATTTAGTTTGTTTCATCACACTTCGTGTATATTCGTAAGAAATATGTATAATAGATACAATCTTTTTTATTTAAAATATCAGATATTTATAGATGGCGTTCAAAAGGGTTGTTGTATTTTTAGTTTTTACATCTTTCTAACATTGATTCAGTTACACAAATTTCCGAAAATTGTAAAATTACAACTTCGACACTAAAAATATGTATCGGACAAAAACTATTAGATATTAGGCTCTGCAGCAACACGCGGCCGCCTAATACATCATTAGTGTAACACCCCCAAAATGGGTCGCAGCGAAAAGTATGTCCGGGAGCTTTACTTCATAATACCATTGCACAAGACTTGAGAGAACGACCTCTAAATGTGTCATTTGAAAAGTAATCTTGTATTTGTTTAGACTCCAATGCACATTAAGTAAGCCAAGCATCTAACTCACCTGAGAAAAACATGCTTAAAAAGTGCAACATAAAGTTGATGAGTTCATAGATTTTTGTAAATGTAAATGTAAATCACAAAAACTATATATACAAATTTACTGTGTTACAAGTCCCATCCATACAAGACTTGCAACGCATAAACTCGTATATATAGGTTTTCTTAAAATGCGTGTAAACACGAACCACACAAAATGCATTTGTTAAAATATTAGAATCAAAGATTTTTACAAAGTTGAACCGCAATTGATTAAAGAGTATGATAATTGTAATGAGCACAATATCACAAAATATTTCAAGTATGTATTGTAATGAGCACAATATCACGAAATGTTTCAAGTATGTATTGTAATGAGCACAATATCACAAAATATTTCAAGTATGTATTATAATGAGCACAATATCACGAAATGTTTCAAGTATGTATTGTAATGAGCACGATATCACAAAATGTTTCAAGTATTTATTGTAATGAGCACAATATCACAAAATGTTTCAAGTATGTATTGTAAGGAGTGATTACGATTACTCTAAGTTCATGAAACTAAGG
>BQNB010098336.1:0-23193 GCA_026074375.1 Tanacetum coccineum
AGGCAAGTGTTGTTGGAGCAAAGGGTAATCTTGTATCAGTCATAATCGATATGAAAAAGAAAGGTTCAGGAGAGCCAAAATTAAACGAATGAACATGAATAAGGCTTCATTCGTGTTCGTCCTGATTGTTTACAGCCCTATACATGGATATTGGAGCAACCTCTCACCTATCTTCGCATGTTGGTAATCTTCAGTCCTCTTTCATTAATCGCAATTTTCATCGGCTATTGTTGGCGATGGATCTTTTACCCATTCTGACCATGTACAAATTCCCAATCCCTACCGTCCTCTTCACCAGAAATGTTCTAGTAACGTCAAATATAATTAAAAACCTCATTTCGGTTCGTAAATCTCCAACTAATAATAAATTCTCAATTGACTTCGACCCATATGGTTTCACGGTATGAGATTACCAAGACATTTATGTTATGAGTGAAGGTATTTTGTTGTGTTGGTATTAAAAGTGAGAAACAACACTTTTTGTTGTTAGGAGTGTTCCTAACCTTTTAAAACCATGTTAACACTTGATGACAACTTATGTCACGTTTGTGCGAGTTCAATAAAACTAGAAAACAACAAAAAAAAACCAAGTGGAAAATTTATTGTCAACTCATTTTTAATCAAAATAAAATGACTCATTTTTCATCCTTTTTTAAACAACACAATATATTATAAACAATATATCGTCAAGCATTAAAAAATACAACATCCTATCACGACATAAACTTTCTTATCTCTCAATAAACATGCACTTCAATAAAATGATTAATGACAAGAATTTATTATCTTAGTTTCAACAGTAGTATGCAAGATTTGTGTCAGTGTGAGGTCTCAAGTTTAATACATGCTACGTGCAAATAAAACTTTCAATGGTTACGCCGACCTTTCTGTAAAAAGGAGGTATTAACATTGGCTTATTGAGTGTTTTTTTTATTCTCACTTATTGTTAGTGTTTTACATGATTTATGTCTTTTTAGAGTGTGGGTTAAAACATCATGAATTAGTCAATCTAAATATCAAAATCATAGCTCAAAACAAAATTAGAAAATATGTTTGCTCTTTTATATTGATATTACGAAAATCTAAGAACTTTATATATAAATTTTGGTCATGATGCTCTACTTTTTAGTACTAAAAATTAAAAATTAAGACAATATACAATTTTCGGAGAATAGACAATGGGAGTGAATATTTTTTTGTTCTTGTATGTTGAGAACTTCTCCCACAAACAAATCATTCCGAAAGATATATACTTATCTTAGAAAGTATAAACCATATGGTGAATAATGGATACTGGGATGTAAAGCTAAGCTGGTTTTTATTTGAATTTATAAAAAAATTTTTGAATGTTGTTATTTAAAAAGAAAAAAGTGAAAAAAAATGCCATGGCTTATCATGACTAGGGTACATGGTAGGGGTGACCGAAAAAACCGGAAGCCGAAAAAAACTGAACCAAAATAACCGATCGAAACTAAAAAAATGAAAGTTGAGTAACTTAGGCGAACTTTTTGGGAAAGTATAGTAACTTCTTTGTCTATTAACCCTTTTTTGTTTTGTATATTGAACTTCTCCCACAACAAATCATCCGGAACATAATACTATTTTAGAAACGTATAAACCGTGTGTAATGTTGTATATAAGCAGGTCACCTTTCACTTATCTAACCTATGTGGGATGTAATACTAACATGGTTTCTATTTGAAAATTATAAAAAGTATTTGAATGTTGTTGTTAAAAAAAGAAATAGTGAAAAAAATGCCATGGCTTATCATGATTAGGGTACGTGGTAGGGTTGACCGTAAAAAAACCATTGAAGCCGAAAAAAACATGAACACAAATAACCGATCGAAACTAGAAATCGGATGGTTCGGTTTTTTGATTTTTCAAAAAACCGGGAGAAAATTCAGTTTAGTTCGGGATTTGTTCGCCTCAAACGAAAACCGTAAAACCAAACCGAACCAAACAAGTTTTGTTATATAGTCATATAAATAAATAACTAAATTAATTAAATTTATAAATTCATAATCATTTTGCGGGTGTAATTATAATTATTACTTATCTTAATGTTTATAGGGTTTTTTTGTCATGTACTTGTATTTACTTGACAATATATCTACATTAAGACAACTCCACATATGATCATACATGTGTATTGTTGATTACATGTGTGTGTGTCTCAGTTTTATTGTGTGTAATCTGTAGATTTGCTGATATACTTTATTAGGCTGATATGACTAATGAAAGTTAAAGTAGGATAACCAATTTTTTCCGTAAAGACAATTTTTGTCTGGTGTAAACTGGCCACGCCCAAATATAAATTGTTAAAAACCGAAAAAGCCAAAAAACCGAACCGAAACCAAAAATAAACCAGAATAACCGAACCGCCAAAAAACAAACGGTTTCGGTTTTTGGTCTTATAAAAACCGAATATTTCGGTTCGGTTTCGCTTTTAGCCAAAAACCAAAACAAACCAAACCATGCACAACCCTAGTACTGGATATCGGAGCAACCTCTCACCTATCTTCGCATGTCGGTAATCTTCAACCCTCTTTCATTAATCGCAATTTTCATTGGCTATTGTTGGCGATAGATCTTCTACCCGTTCTGACCATGTACAAATTCCCAAGCCTTGCCGACCTTAGAAATGTTCTAGTAACACCAAATATATTAAAAACCTGATTTTGGTTCATAAATTTACAAATAATAAAAATCCTTCTCCGTTGCGGACCGCACGGTTGACTTATATACATTGCTTGTCGGGCTTCCACCATTGAAACCAAAGTCATTATGTCTTGCATACCAATGCCTTGGCCACCATGGTAGACAATGTAATTCAAATTCTCATCGTCACGTGGCCTTGTGTCTTATACTAAACAAAATATTCAACCCTTGTGTCGCGATGTTAGTTACGGAAGATCTACCTCTGTTGTCACATCTCCATTCGACATTATACACCCTCCATCTTTGGACATCTCATGTATTCTTTATGAGTGGATATAAGATTCTTGAATTATTATTCACACTCTATTTGGGTATATCCACTTCACAAAAAACCCGATGCCTAATCACAATTTTTGTACTTTCGTGCATTTGTCAATACAAAATTCAACCGTGAAATCAAATCATTCCAACGTGATCATGGTGAGGAATTTGACAACACCCCCTCACCAAAATTGTTTGTCACTAATGGCGTTCAATTTTGTTTCTCATGCCCTAGCGCATCCCAACTTCACTTTTCGTCTTGTGTTTGACTCTATAGTTACTGTCTGGTGACTATAACACATAGACGACCACATATATAACGACGAATACATGATCGAACGAATCTTGGTCAAACGGTTTAGAAGAGGTAGTTATTGGTCAAGTTGGATGCCTAATAATTTCACTCTCACATTATGCCCAAACACGTTCACGTGGCTAAAGAAAATAAAAAAAAAATAGTTTGAAAAAACTGACTCACACCATGCCCAACGTCCACGTGGCCAAAAATTAAATAAAAATAAAATTTGAAATAACTGAAAAATTATAGATTTATTTCATAAATCGTCCCTATGGTTAAAATGTTACAAAAACAGTTCTGTGAATGTGAAAGGATGAAAATGCACCTCACGTTACGGATCAATTGGACGAAAATTTGGTCAAATGATCGGTCAACTCAATTGGGACAACCTCAAAGCCAACTAGTGTAATTAAATACGTTTTAATTTTGTTAACACTTGATGACAACTTAGGTCACGTTTGGGTAAAGTTCAATAAAAAATAAAAAAACAAGAAGAAAATAAAAATCAAGTGCACTTCCCATCATGTTTTTAAACAGCACAATATATTAAAAACGATAAACCATCGAGCTTCAAAAAATACAACATTCTATCGCGCATAAATTTTCTTATCTCTTAATAAATATTGAATGACAATGAGTATCTTTTAGTCCCCACATTTTTAAAAGTATGTAAAACGTGTGAGTGTGAGGTCTCAAGTTCAATTCTTAACAGGGGATACAGACAACTCTCAAGTGGTCACGCCAACCCTCTGAAAAAGAAAGATTTTACTTGGTTTGAGTTTGTGTAACAGTGAGCTAAAACCCCGTACATTAGTCGGTCAAAAGATCGAAAACCGTAGTTAAAAAAAAGTCACTCTTTATAATACATATTAGAAATCTAAGAACCTATATAAATTTTGGTCATGAATGCTTCACTTTTTTAGTACTAAAAAAATTAAAAATTTTGGTCATGAATGCTTCACCTTTTTAGTACTAAAAAAATTAAAAAATTTGGTCATGAATACAAATTTCCGAGATAGACAAAGAAGAGTTTAATATTTTTTGTTTTGTATATTGAACTTCTCACACAACAAATCATCCGAAACATAATACTATCTTAGAAACGTATAAACCATGTGTAATGTTGTATATAGTGGGATGTAGTGCTAAAATAGTTTCTATATCATTTATTTGTTATTATATACACTTCATCTTTTCAATAATTGATGATACTAGGATAAATGATGCCAAGTTAGTCTACATACAAGGTTTTTAAGATCCGAATTCTACTTAAGAACGTTTTTGTCTTTTTCAAAATCGATCAAATCGTGATATTAAGATCCTACTAGAATCTCATTTTCGTAATAGTCTTTGTAATATTATACAAATATACAAATTATTATATATCAAAAACACAAAATTATATAAATATTTCATAGAAATGTTGTTATAAATTATGTTTAAAAAAATTAACATGTTATTTTTTTAATAGTACAAAACACAATCCCAAAACATGTAGTTTTTTTAGTTTAAAAGGTTCGAAAAAAGTAAGTGAATCAATTTGCATCAAATAAAGGTCTTAGCATTCCAACAATATCATACGGTAGATAAAGTTAGTTCTAACATTAATACCAGTTTAGTTTATATAATTATTGCTTCTATGATAATTTATGTTTTTAGACAAATGCTTTCGCTAAGAAGTTAGTATTAGACATATGTAATGAAATCCGACACGTTTCAGAATTCACCGTTTGTACTTTTAAAATTCGCGCAAAATTCCAATCAAACATTGACGAAAAAATCGCCGCCATGCGCTGCCACTAGCGACGGTTAACGCATGGATCCACCGATTAACGTTGGTCGACGCATCTGCAACAAGTTACTAAAAAACGAGAAAGTAAAAAAAAGATTGCTATGGCTTATCATGATCAGGTTACATAAATAAGGTTGTAAACGAGCTAAACGTTCAGTTAACATTTCATATGAACTGTTCGAACCAAAACCCACAAATAAAAGTAAAAAAAAACCCACAAAACGATCAAAAGACCCAAGACCCACAACCGAAACCAAATCCCATCCGGCTTCCTTTCGTTGGTTACTGTCGAAGGACGATGCCTACTACATCAACATGCAAAAAGAAGTAATAAAGCAAATATATGGATTGCACCACAATTAGTCGACTACGTTAAATTTTTCTCGTAATTTTTATTTTATTTTCCGTATGCTTTATTTACCTCAAGTTCTTTGTCGGAAGATGATGTCTACTACATGAAAGCGCAAAAAGAAGCAATACAGCAAAAATATGGATTGCACCGCAATTAGTCGTCTTCGCTAAAAAAATTCGTATGCTTTATATTTTTTTTGTGTTTTTTTCGTTTTGTAATTCATATTTTATTTTAACGAATAAAAATCTATTGAAGGTAATTGGTTTTCCTTGATTATTTCTCACAAATGACAAGGTATATATATATTACAAAGAGGATGGGCTTGAGCCCAAGATAACTACGATACAACTAATGATGACAAAGCATCCAAAAATATATCAACTAATTTAGGAAGGTAACTAATCAAATATCAATCAAATATATTGACTAATACGCCATCGCAGTTGGAGCGGGAGGAGGCCGTACGCTCAAACTGGATCGAAATTCTTCAAACAATGCAGAAGGCAGCCTCTTGGTGAAAATATCAGCATATTGGAAACGAGAGGGCACATGTAGAACTCTAACCTGACCAGCGGTAACCATATCTCGGACGAAATGAATGTCGATCTTAATGTGTTTCGTCCGTTGATGTTGAACAGGGTTGGCAGACTTATAAACAACACTAACGTTATCACAGTAGACAAGAGTTGCAGTCGATAAAGGAGAGTGTAACTCATGAAGAAGATTACGAAGCCATGCAGTTTCTGCTACAACGTTAGCAACACCCTGGTATTCAGCTTCGGCACTGGAGCATGAAAGAGTGTGTTGTCGTTTATGTCACACCCCCAAAATCGGATGGCAGCGGAATAGTAACATTGGGGAGCGACTTCAAGGCACAAAGTACAAGTCACAGAAAACGACCTCAAAAGAGACGTTTAAAATAAATTTCTCATTCGAGATATTAAAATCAGAGTTTACAAAGGATCTCATTTATAATGCAATAGAAACATTTTTTTAAACGTTTATCGAATGGTATACAAGTTATTAAGCCTTCAAAAATATATCCGCGCGACTCGAATGCTCCCAATGCTCAGCTAGAAAAATAATAACCTGAGAAAATACACGCAAAAACGTCAACAATAATGTTGGTGAATTCATAGGTTTAAGTAAAAAGCAGTATTGAAATAATTTAAGAAATATTTCAGAAGAAAAGTAGCGTTACAACATTTAAAAGTGTTATTTCCGAAATCCATCCGAAATCCAAGTAGTGATTTAATAAATCTAGTAATGTTCAGTAGTGGACCACAAGATCGAAGTAATGGTGGACTAAGTACGTATTCCGAAGTCCAAAACAAGTAAGGTAGACAAGGGAAACACATTCACCAAGTCTAAATATATAACAGGTATTATTGCACTAAGCTCATGACACCGAAGCCTTAACTAGATTTTTGCCCCAATCGGAATATAGGATGCTTGCCAACACCCGGACACCTCTCAATGTTAAATGCACCTTGATCAAACTAGTGACCCAAGGAAAGGTGGGGATTGTCAGTCCCGATAGATCTATCCACAACACTAGCGCTCACTATAATAGCAATTAACGGTTCATGATAAGTAGGGACTTCACGGCAATAAGGTAACTTAGCAATAATATTCAGGCAGTAATCTGGATAGCATACACTTTGTAAACACTTTGAAAACACTTGTGTCCAATAGTAAAACAAATAATGTGTTCAAAAATTCACGGCTTCAAATATAGGTATTCAACGATCTCAAATCATGTAGTAACAAATCAAGCTTTAGTAAAAATAGTCATGTAACGCTTATGTAGTAGAAATCAATAAGTTCACTTAGTAAAACGAGCATGTATTCGCCACCCCAAAAATAGTTTATAAAATAATTAAAAGAGAAAATGTGGGGTTATGAACTCACCTTAGAAGTGAAGTGAAGAATAAGTCGAGTGAATGAATGAAAACGCGTCACGGAAATATCCGAAAGCAACCTAAGTAGATATCGGTCGTATAAGTACTAAGTACTAATAACATATATAATTCTATATAGCTACATCACCATCTAATTGTGTTTGTGAAATAATGTTTAAATCGCATTTGATAAATAATAATCATGTATTTGAACTCGTATAATCGCGTAACTAGTTTAATCGCCTTTGTAAAATAACATTTATAAAGTTTAAAACAAGTATAAATATTATTTAAGTGATTCCAAAATGTTTCGCAAAAATTTATAAAAAAAACGAACCAACACTATTCATCTCAGGAAATAGTGCACAAGTTATAAAGTAGTGTGTAACTTTCTCGTTTTAAGCCCGTTTCTTACGTTTCTTATGTCCATGCTTTCGTATTAAGACGACGTATCAAAATATGACATTTTTGTATTTCATGTCCTCTGATGAACAGTGATTTTTACTGTTCATACCAGTTATAAACTTATTTTTATAGATTTAGTTATCGTAAAACCCGTAAATGGCGTATCTTATTCGTTATAGCTCCGTTTTTAGCGATTCTTTCGAGCACGTTCTCGTAATTAAAAGTTTTATCATATAAATGATGTTTTCCAAAATAAATGTCCCTGATGAACAGTAACTTTTTATAAAATTTATTTTATAAACCCGGTATTAACGTAAAACGTATATTTGTCGTATCTTTTTCGTTATAAATCGGTTTTTCGAGTTTCTTACCTTTTTGGAATCGTCATGAGACGTACTATTTTATAAAAATATCAAACCCACTGTTTGGAAATCGAACCAAAACAGTCCCTTATTAATGAATATGTGTTTATTTATATAACTTTGTTTTTATTTACTTTTCAACTTAATAAATAATCACTAGTCTTCCACAAGCCATTATACCATATGTCTTACATATTAGTATGTCCATTAGTCCATAGTTTGTCCAAGTGTCCAATATAATAAGTCCTTAACAATGCTTTTAAATCACAACTTTCTTAAGTGAACTTTTATTTACTAGTTTATACTTATACTTTTTATACTTAAATCAACTTGGTACAATACTTATAATCCCATTATAACATGATATTTACAACTATATAACATGTGTAAAAGTCCATAAAACCATGATCACAAGTATAAGCTCATTTTCCATGATTAAAAGTGTCCTAATGGTGATTTTGCTATATAAAACTAATATACACATAAAAATCATAATTATGAAAAGATGAGGGCTTTAGATAACCTTATGTGAATGAGTGATGAATGGTAAACAAATCACACCCTTGTGATTTAAATCCTAACTTGAAAACAAATGATGAAAACCCTTGTTTTCTTAAGAAAGCCTTAACTTTCCTTTTTCTTGCTTTAACACTTGTAATGGCTTAACCAATCCTTCTAAACACCTAAGGACATCTTAGATATGTTGTAGGAATGTGTGTAATTGTTGTAAGTAAAATTTTGTATGGATTTGTGTATGGTTTTGGTTTGGACGTGAGCTAGGAGGGAGTATATGAGAGAGTTTGTGTTGTTTCACTTAGAGAAATACTACATGTATGTGTTCATTGTTAGTTTTAGGCATTATATAGTGAGGAGACTAGTCAAATGACACTTAGAGGGTTTTAGGGAAGTCTTTGGTCTTTGTCTCCTAATGTGGAGATGATCCCATGAAAATGTGGAGTGTGCTAGCTAAATATCTAGTAATATATCTTGTAATAAAAAGAGAAGAAATGGAAGTATACTTGCATTGTGAAAATATAAGTTAAATGTAAGTGTAGTTTTATTTAGAATGTGTAAAGTGTATACTTGAGAATTGTATGGTTTGGTTTATTTCTTTTATGTAAAATTCGGCCCAAGTGGTAAAGGTGGGTAAAGTTTTATAAAAATGGGTGTTTGTTGAAGCGTATATAAATTTTGGTGGTTCCGGATATACCTAAATGTAATTTATCGCGAAACGTAAACGTTTTACGTAACCAATAAAAATAAAATATAAAAAGTTGATTATTACTTTCGTAAAAATAATATATTGCTTGTTTGACGAAAACTTTAATTCGTTTGGTGTCCGTTTACGTTAAATGTTGATTTTTAACTTACGCGATTTAACTTTAACTATTAAAATTAAAAGTAAACGCGTGCGAGAATAGAAATAAAGAGGGTCTTAAGGAAAGTCTTGGTCAAAAGAAACATTAGGAGTAAAACATGGAAAAGATTTGGTCAAGACTAGATTAGGTTTTAATGAAATGTTCTTTGGTTCCCTAAAATGGAAGTTAGTTCATGGTTTTAAGGAAAAAAATGACTAGCTAAAATATCTTGCATAAAAGAAAAAAATGAAAGTATTACTTTGAAGTGTATAAGTTGTAGTTTATTTATAAGTGTATTACTTGAGAATTGTACGATCTAGCTTATTTATTTTATGAAGAATTCGGCTTCAATGGTATTTATGGGTAAAGTTTTAAAAACTTTGAGCCTTGGGAATAAAAATGTGTATTGGTTGAAGCGTAGATTAATTTTGGTGGTTCTAGGTATGCCTAAATGTATTAAATTACAAAACGTAAACGTTTTAATAAAAATAAAATAAAATAAAATAAATAATAATAATTACCTTCGTAAAAAAAATGTTTGCTTGACGAAGACTTTAATTCGTTTGGTGTCTGTTTATGTTAAATGTTGATTTTTAGCTTACGCGATTTAATTATGTAATAAGAATTAAAAGTAAACGCGTACGTGACTAAAATAAATAGTGGATTAAATAGCGTCGTAAATGACCTGAAAATACGAAATGTTACAGTTTAGCGGACCAAGATAATAAGTTATCACCGAAAAAGACACAATTACCTGAGACCTGCGTGTAGATGGACAACCCGCCCAATCAGCATCAGTATAATCAACCAGAGAGGTAGTGGATGACGCATATAAGTGAAGGCCTAAATCCAAAGTACCCTGAAGATATTGCAAGATACGCTTGAGAGCAGCTAAATGTGGCTCTCTCGGATCATGCATATAAAGGCAAATCTGCTGAACTGCATAAGACAAATCTGGACATGTAAAAGTAAGATACTGGAGCCCCCCTGCAAGGCTGCGATACATAGTAGGATCCTGAACCGAAATCCCGTCCGGACCCAGTTTGGACTCCGTATCCACTGGTGTCCGAGAGGGGTTACAATTAACCATGTGAGCACGCTCAAGGAGCTGAAGAGCGTACTTTCGTTGAGATAAAAATAAACCTGTAGAGTGACGAACAATAGAGATACCAGGAAAATAATTAAGTGCCCCGAGGTCAGTCATGTCAAACTCACGATGTAAAGAATCAATAAGTTGCTGAAGAAGTGCTGTAGAAGAAGCCGTAAGAATAATATCATCCACATATAAAAGAAGATAAGCAACCTGAGATCCCTGTCTATAAATAAATAGAGAAGAATCGCAACGACTGTGATAAAATTGGTTCCGACTTTGTGGTATTAGAGAATACTTGCATTACCTAAAACTGAGTTATGGGTCGCTATGTTAATAGTTGTTGGCATATCCCGCGGCGGATCTTCTATGCGCCGTATCACCCATCCATGTGAGATACTGCGTATATTGGAGGATTTCTTGGAGTAAGGACCAGTTTGATATCTTCCAGAATCTTCGTGTAAATTAAATCATTGGATACGGACGTATAGAGGATCCTGGATTACGGGTAGTGGTTCATCAATCCTTCGGTGTTATCTGTGAAGTGTAGGCATGGATACAGACGATATCTCTTGATGGATACGTGCAGTTTTTAGGTAAAACAGTGGATTTTTTTCTCCCATGACCAAAAGTATTTCATACGGCGTATCATTGATGTGATATACGACGTATTCTTCAAAGTCAGGCAATGGTCGTTTGATTCGTCAAAGTACTTGGACTACGTCTTATAGGTCTAGTACATTATACGGCGTATTTGCCTTCTTTCACTCTCTGTTCGATAGTTGGGCTTTTCTCAAACTCTTTGTTTATGCTCTAAAATACGTGACTTTTAGCATAACTTCTACAAGTACTCCTAATTTACATGCAATTCTTAAATACTCAAAGGATTTAAGACAACAATTCTTTTGCAATCTACTTTACATAAGAGTTATTATATCATGGGTATATTAATTGATGCTGTAAAATAGAGTTATTTGATGTCATCAAGAACTTTTCTAAGGCAAACGAAATGCACTTTTAGCACAATTAAGTCCATCAAGGTTTTGTTTCCAGATAAGCTTCAAATATATACTATAACACATTATACTATTAAGTCCCTAAAGGCAAAAACACATAACATATAAAGCCCAAATAAGTTAAATTTAATTAACCCCCTGTAAATATTAACCCGTTATTGTTTAAAAACATTTTTCCGCTTATCACATGATGATTTTTGAAGAAGATTATTTGACATTTTCTCCCTCAAATAATGACCCATTTTCTATTGAAAGAGCTGTAATCATTGTTTGAGTGGTCAAATGCCTTTAAAAAATTCATTTTTTGAAGAAACTTTGAGATGATTAAATTCATTTTAAAATCAACACCATAAAAAATAAATTTTCTCTTATTTTGACAAATAAATGCACTGATACGTACATTTATTGTATATAGAAAGCACTGGTTGTGTAGCAAACTATACACAAGCCTTTGTATGAATATAAAGTAATTCATACCCGAGAAAAATTAATTTCCTGTTGTGAGGTCAAGTTTTCTTTTTGACGAAATACTTGCCTTTAAATTGAATACCGGGTTGCTATCTGAAATAATAGCAAGCCATTTGACATGTTTAAAACATTTTGAACTTCTGCTCGAACTTCATTTACAGCCTCGTATCATTATTGAATGACATTTCTAAGGCCGTAAATGTTATCGATTTTTAGAAGAAATGTCATGAAAAACCTATTTTTTATATTTTTTATTTTCTTTTCTGGTTTTATATTTTTATATTTTCTTTTTGAAAAATTTATATATAAAATAGAGTTCCACGACTCCATTCTCCACTTGCTCCTTAATAAAGCGGTATCTCATATCTATATGCTTGGATCTCGAGTGTTGAACATTGTTGCAGCATAAAGCGATTGCACTCTTGTTATCACAGTACAAAGGAATCTTGTTGAATTTAAACCCATAGTCTGTTAGTTGTGATCTCATTCATAATATTTAAGCACAACACCCAGATAAGGCAATATATTCCGCCTCTGTACTAGAGATAGCAGTGCTCTTTTGCTTTTTAGATGACCAGCTAACAAGTTTATCTCCCAAGAATTATGCAATTCCAGATGTGCTTTGTCTAGTATCTTGACACCCGGCATGGTCTGCATCTGCATATGTTGTTAGAGTAATGCAAGAATCTTTTTAATACCAAAGACCCATATCAATGGTTCCTTTCAGGTATCAAAATATCCGCTTAACTGAATGTAGGTGCTTTTCGGTAGGCTTTGCCTGGTACCGGGCATACATGCACACTGCAAATACTAGGTCTAGTCTACTGGATGTAAGATACATTAAGGAACCAATCATCCTACGGTAATGTATAGGATCGACTGGCTTCCCCTATAGATCTTTATCCAGTTTACTTTTTTCCACCATAGGGGTGTCAACGGGATCACTAGATAGCATACCATATTTCTTTATTATTTCAAAAGCATAATTGGACTCTTAATAAAGATGCCTCTAGGGCTTTGAGAAATCTAAAGTCCTAGAAAGAAAGTCATTTGCCCCCATCATCAACATCTTAAATTTAAAAGTCATTATTTTAGCAAATTAGCAGGATTAGTAAAGGCAAAAGTTATATCATCGACATAAATTTGTACCAATAAGATGTCGCGGCCTGCTTTTCTGGTGAATAGTGTTGGATCAACTACACCCTTTGAAAATTCTTGTGATAGTAGAAAACTGGACAACATATCATACCACGCGCATGGAGCTTGTTTAAGACCATAGAGTTCCTTTTTAAACTTGTACACGTGATTTGGCTTGTCTGGATCTACGAATCCTTCCGGTTGAGAAACATAAACCAATTTGCGTAGCTCACCATTCAAAAAATCCATTTGACATCCATCTGATAGATTGTCATGTTCTTGGTGGCAGCATTAGCAATGAAGATACGAATGGCTTCTATTTTGACAACAGGTGCAAACGATTCCTCGAAGTCTATTCCCTTCTTTTGTCGGTATCCTTTAGCAACTAATCAAGCCTTGTTTTTTAGTACACCGCCACACTCGTCTTTCTTGACTTTGAAGATCCACTTCAATTTTATCAACATTACGAGTTCTGGACACGGTAACAATTCCCATACTTGCAGCCTCTCGAATTCATGTATTTCTTCTTGCATTGCATCAATCCAGGAGGGTTCGAGTATTGCTTCTTTATAATTCTTTGGTTCAACTGAAGTGAGAAAGGCATCGAAATAACACCACATAGCATCATTCTGAAGTTTCTTTCTGGTGGAGACTGAGCGAGAAGGATCTCTGATCACATTTGCTATTGGATGATTCTTAGTCCATTTACCAAGAAGTTTAAATGGAGTGTGGGATGGCCGCACATTTGATGACGATCCTTGACAAGTTGAGTCTTCATGAAGTGGATCATCATGAAAGTGTGGTATTTTTTGGGATTCTTCAACACCTTGAGATATGATTGGAGATTTTTCTTGTTCTTGTGTTGATGGGATACTTATTGATGGTGCATCTTGGTCAATTGAAGTTGACATAGGTGAATTGGCTAAATCAACAGCTCTTGGTGTAGCAGCTACTTGAACTGGAGAAACAACACTTGGTGAAGGATTGAAGTATTCATCGAACATCGGTTGGAACAAACGATCCCAATCATTTCTGGTTGGTGGATTACAAGGTTGTTTGAGGAATAGGGTTTGGTACGAGTCCTAAACTGGATGTTGTAGGAGTCATAAATTGAAGCCCGGGTCCTGAACTAAATTGTTTAGAAGCCATGTTGTTAGCTCATCAAACGTTACATGAATGATTTCCATGATTTTCTAGGTTCTCCTGTTATAGATTCTAAAAGATTTCTTTGCAGGCGCGTAACCAACAAAAATACCAAGATCGACCTTTGTGTTTAGTTTACCCAAATCTTTAATGTCATTGGTCAAATAATGAAGTGAACCAAAGACATAAAGAAACGATAAATCCAGATTTTTGTCGTGCATCGGCTCATATGGAGTTTTGTTGTATCGGAGACGAATAAGGGAACGGTTTTGGGTATAAGAAGCTGTAATGATTGCTTCGGAAGTTGTATTGATTGCTTCGCCATATATATAATGGAGCTTTATTGAAAATATCAACAATGAATGGGGCACTTCTCACTAGAGTCCGGTTTTCCATCTTATTCGACAACGCCGTTCTGTTGAGGAGTGCAGCTACAGAATGTTGATCAAGATGCCCGACATTTTTCATAAAATCACATGACAAATTCAGTCATATTGTTCTAATATTACGGATTGTGGCATTCAAACAAACTTGAATATTTTGATGCATTTGATGATAGCGTCAGGAGCTTCATCCTTTGATCTCAGAAATTTGACCCAAGTAAATCGTGAGTAATCATCGATAATTACCAAGATGTACTTTTTCCTATTAATGCTCTCCACATGCATCGGGCTACAAAGATCCATATGCAGAAGACAGAGTTTCTCTTGGTTAGTGTCTTCAGCTTTGGGTTGATGAGAGAATTTATTGCTTTTGCCTAATGCACATGCTGAACACAGATTATCTTTCTTAAATTTAAGCTTTGGAATGCCTCGTGTAAGACCGTCTTTGGCTAGATTGTTTAGAGTACCAAAGTTGAGATGAGATAACCGACGGTTCTATAACCAGCTCTTAGTCTTTGAAGCTTTTGATAGTAAACAGATCGGAGAAGTCTTTAGCATGTCATCATGAGAAATTATGTACAAGTTTGTATCTCTGGATCCTAAAAGTAGATCAACACCGTCTAAATTCCGAATAAAGCAAGTGTTTTTCCGAAAAGCAACTTCAAGATCCGAGTCACAGAATTGTCCAACTGAAAACAAGTTATGTCCGAGACCCTCTACATAATATACCCTTGAGATAGTTACATTCCCCAGCTGATAATCACCATAACCCATAATCTTTGCAATCTGGTCGTTTCCGAATCTAACAGTTCCCAGAAATTTACTGACGAAGTTCATGAGCTGAGAGCGGTTTCCTGTCATATGTTTTGAGCATCCGGAGTCCAGATACCAGAGAACAATCTGGACAACCTGTCATTGACAAGAGAAGAAGAAGATGGAACATCTGTAGCATTGGATCCCCAAGAATGATTGGGTTCCGAGTTGTTAGCAATCCTAGATTCTACAATCTTAGCTTTTTACTCGAACCGGTAGATTTTACTAGTTTGGGTCTCCTGCTATAGACTTTAAGCTCTGGTTTTTGTGTTTCAACTGAGTGAGAAGTGGTTTCCTTAATGGGCACTACTTTAGTGGAAGTGAACCTAGTTAAAGGGCATGAGTTACCAACTAAAGTGAAAAGTTTCCATGTTGGCCAGCTTTTTATTTCCAACTTATATCCTACTTTAGTGAACACTTTACCTGTAGGTTTCCAAATATTATGATGTTGGCTTTGCTTAGCAGACTTAGATTTAGAGCGCACATTCACATCATTCACAAAATCAAGAAAACATGCATCATGATTTGCATCAAACATACATTGTTTACATTTAACACAAATTAACTCAGAATTCACATTTAACATAGTATGCTTAACATTTGCATCACAAATAGGATCTTTAACATGATTCTTTTTATTAGAACTTAAATTAGCTCTCCTAAGTTGGACTTCTACTTTATTCTTCATATTGCTACTTGGTGTTTGCGAGATCCTATCATTCTTTTTATTGCCTGTAGGCTTGTTATGTGTGTGTGACATCTGATAGCACTAGTAGAACTCTTCAATTCTGTAGAAGGCAACACAGGTTTGTTAGAATTTGGTGTTTTGGATGACTCTACTTGTTTATGAATGTTGCTTGAGGATGTGAGAGGTTCAAAAAATCTAACTTTCTTGACTTTGTTTGTTGGTGTAACAGGAACCAATTCTCATTAGGTTTATTCGCATTAGGGCATGTGTCTCAAACATAAACAAGTAACTCCTAAATTCGTTTGGTATGCTTATAGGCAAAGTCTAACTCATTATCTAAAGGTTGTTTTGCTTTATCTTGTTTGACTATTCCATGAAGAATATTTGCTTGTTCCTGAGTGTACTTAAGATAGTCTATGTGAGCATCCCCATTTTAATAAAATAGGAAGCTAAAGGATCTAAATCAGTTTGAACTCATCCTGGAAGCAATAGTGGTGGCATTGGGTATTTGTGTAGCATTTTTAACAATTTCTTTCCCTTTTAGTTTTCGTAAATTGTTTTTCAAAGATGTGAGCACAAAAACCTTTTCTTGAATTTGACATTTTAAATCCGCATTTTCCATAGACTTAGAATTCAATTGAGCAATCAAAGAGTCACAGTGTTCCTTAGAGCGCACACATATCTTTTTAATCAAATCAAATTGATCTTTGTAAATCTCTTTCAAATGCTCAATTTCTTTATGTAAAAGCTCGTTTTCAGAGAGTAATTTTGCCACACTATGCTCCAACTCAATGTTTATGGTTTCAATCTCATCTATATCTTGTTTCACTTTCTCTTCCTTGTCATTTTCTCTCATAGATTTGATATGTTCCTTCAACTTATGAATGGTAGTGTCTTTAGCTTGTACTCGAGCTTTCAAATCGTTATTTTCAAAATAGTCTGGAATTTCAAGAGCATTTTGATTATTACAGGATTTGTCCTTTTGAAAAATTTCTTGATTGAGTTGCATTGTCAACTCAAGAGAAATGCAATGTTTTTCAAGTTGTGAGTAACTTTTCGAAAGTTCATTATACTCATTTTGTTTTTCAAAAGATCGGAACACTTATCACAAGATTCACTACTTTGCATTTCCAAACTCACAGAATCACCAAAAATAGCAGTAGAATTCATCACACATAGCATAACATCTTGAGACATGATTTGGTGTAAGAGTCGATCATTTTCAAAAAAAGGTTATTTCTTATGAATTTCAAAACACTATTTGTCTACAGAACACTGTTGAACAACAGCTTCCATCTGGTTAAAAACTGTTTGTACTTTTGTTACCTCATTTAGAAGATCTTTATCAAAAACATTGAATATGTCTTTTAAGGTATTTAAAAATAGAATAATTTCATTTAGAAAAACAGCTTTAGTATGTTCAAACCCCCATTCCCCTTCTGTAATAGCATCAGGTGTAATCCGCTTTTTCACCACGGTGTCAAACTTGCTAAGATGGTACTTAAGCTTTTTAAGGCTTGTATTAACCAGGCTTACCTTAGGAAGTTCCCTAGGAGCCTTAATTTTGACAGGTGAAATATCTGATTGGTCAGTATTAGGGTGTGAAATTTGTAACCAGAAAGCTTGTTCAGCAAACAATTCTTGTTGTGGAACAAAACGTTTACCAAAAACTTCAGACAATCGATTTAACTCAACATAATTAACTGGAGTATTATTAATTTTCTTCTCTTTTGAAATTGGATCGTTTTGTTTTGCAAGCATTTTAGATCGACTTACTTCTTCCAAAATCAATGTCTCTTCATCATCAATCACAGGAATAACAACATGTTAACTAGATATTACACTACCATCATACATGGTTGGCTTAATCCGCTGAGCTTTCTTGAGATAAAACGGATTTTAATAACCCAGAGCTTGTTTGTGAGTATCATCATAAAAAACTTGTGGCTTTGTTAACATGTACACTGTCTGAGAAGATTGACCCACTTTATAAACAATATTATCCAGTTCCTTTATTTTCTTTTCTAACTCAATTTCTTTGTCCATATATTTACTTTCCTTTTCTTTGGATTCATTTTGAAAACAGTAAATGTTTGCAATAAAGATTCCTTTTCCTTGATTTGATTAGAAAGATTTTGTTCAAGTGAGTCAATTTGCTGCTTAAGTGCAAGTTTTTCCTTAATCATATCATCCATTTGAGAATCAATTATTTTTTCACAAGTGCTTAAATCAATATTAAGTCTCTATTCAAACGTTTTGACTCGTTCTTTATATCTCTCAAGCTCAACGGTTAAGGATTCCTTATTCTTTTCATGATTAGCCTTTCCTAATTATTTACATGATTAATCATTTGTTCAGACATTTGTTCAATCACAAATAATATCATTGAATCTTGTTGTGCACATAAATTAGTATCTTGAACAGCTGCCTATTGCGTTTCTTGCAAATATTGAGAGTACGAAATGATATTGCTATCACTTGTTATCTCATTATTTGTAAAATCAACAACTGGTGTTTGTTCAAAACCTTACATTGCATGCACACTTTGATTATCCATATCATTATGATAGGGTTCAGAATAAGGTACCTCTAAGATAACATCTGAACCATAGTTGGAAAGATTGGCCATCAGAACCGCTTGTGCAATAGAGACATCATCACAGTCAGAATCATAAGTATCTAGATCCTCAGTCTGGAAAGCAACATTGTTTGGAATAGTTGTCTAAGCAGCTTGACCGTCTGAAATGCCTGGATCTGCAAGAAATGCTAGTTGCTCTTCATCTAAAATTTGACCGGATTCCTGTGCTTCAGCCAACATTGCCTTTTCCTTAAACCATGCAGCGTTCCTTGTCCTCTTAGGCTGAGTGCATTGCCTAGCCATGTGTCCTTCACCTTGATAATTATAACATTTAACAACCCTTGCATGTCCTCTTGTATTATTTCCCCCGAAACTAGTAGCATTACCCTTATAGCCAGTACCATCATAACTTTGTCATTGCATCCCTTGAACTTTTTGCACAGTAACTCTTCCGTCTTGAATGGTGGCATGGTTTCTCGGATTAGAGGAAGTTCTAAGTTGATTGTTGGTTAAAGGGAACCTTGAAGCAGCTACAGCTGACAGGATCATCTCCTTAAGTAAACATAGGAACAGCAAGACCTGAGTCCAGTTGAGGAAACTCAGTCATTGGTTGAGTTGAAACTTGAGGTGAATGATAAGAATTTTTTAGAACATATGAGGTTTGATGATCCATATGAGACTAGTATTGTTATGATGGTGGAACGGATGAATGACTGATTTGTGGTTGTGATAGATGAGGTGCTGCATTCATTGGTGAATATGATTGAGGAGAGTGGACTTGTGGAATCATTGTGTTTTTTTGTTGAGGAAACTGTATAGTGTTGTATGGAGAATGATAGTTGGTAATGTGAGACGGTGGTTGATTGAAATTGGCAACAAATGCAAGAGGATCTTGGTATCGTTCACGCATCAAGCAAATTTTATTTGCATGTGCCTCATGTTGTTCAAGATATAAATACAATTGATCATAGTTTGTTGTATGCAAATCTCTAGCCAACTTCACGTCCGTCACAAATTTGCTCCATTCCTGCGGTAGACTGTTCAGAAACTTCATATTCACTTGAACTGGTCTCATTGACATGTTGATGACGTTCATGTTATTGATTAGTTAAGCAAATCGCCAGTAGTACTGATATAGTGTTTCACCCTTCACAAATGAAAACTTATCAAACTCACCATACAATTTATATTCCCTTTCTTGTAATGATAATTTTGTGCCTTGCATAAGAAGCTTAACTCTGTCCCATATCTCTTTGTCAACTTTATGATGATTGACAATGGCATACACATCCGGTGGAAGACCTTGAAGAACAATGTTGGTAGCTTTAAGATCACAGTCAGCTTGAAGCTTCTCGAAAACTGAAAGTTCTTCATACTTCTTTTTTCTAGTGGTACCATTTTCTTCAACAATAGTAGGCCATACAAGTGGACCATTTTGAACTGAGTCAAGAATCATTCTCCCGTTCTCCCTATTTTCCATGTATAGTTCCATACACCTCTTTCACAAGTCATACATAGATTTTTCCAACATGGGAGGACGGTTGTCCGCACCGGCAATGATCATGAATTCCGCTAAAGTTGTCATTTTGAATTGATTGATTAAATGAGAAAAGATAACTTTTGATCGTTCAGTGATTAGAGGTTATTGTGTTAAAGTGATGTTTGTTTAAGTGATCAAGTAATGAAATTACACGGGATTTTACAATTCTTGATAAAACCGGGAAAAGAAGTTAATCTTTCACGGGATTTTACAAATCAAAGAAATAACCGTATAATTCACCTAATGGAAATGGTATAATTCACCCAAGAGAAATGTATAATTCACCCAAGCAAATGGTATACTTCTCCCAATGTAAAACTGGTATACTTCTCCCAAGCAAATGGTATCCTTCTCCCAAGCTAATGGTATACTTCTCTCAAGCAAATGATATACTTCTTCAAAGAAAATGGTATATTTCTCCCAATGGAAAAATTGGTATAATTTGCCTAAAAGGAATGAGTATAATTCGCCTAAGCCAAAAAGAGGTATAATTCGCCTAGATAAAAACCAGGTATAATTCGCCTAGTTAAACACTAGTATAATTCGCCTAGTATAACAGATGTATAATTCGCCTAATGGAAAAAAGAAGTATAATTCGCCTAGAGTAAATTCGGAACTAAAATTTTTCAAAACACTTAAAGACTCACTTTTTGATGTTTTTACTCGATTTTTCTTGTACAACTTACTATCCTAAGCCTAGTAAAACCTTAAAACATAAACTTTATGGTTTTTAACACAAAAAAATTGAAATCAAGATTTTGGGTATAATACTACTTTTGAACCAAAAATAACTCAAAAGATCAAATTTTTTGATGTTTTTTCAAGATTTTAAATTAGAAGAAAGGTAAAAGCTTTATGGTTTTTGAACACACAAAAGAGTAAAAACCCTTTGTTAAGTTTGAACCAATACACGAACAAGAAAGAACAAATAAACAACGTACACAAGACCTTCTAAATCACCCCATGGCTTTTGATACCAATTGTAGAATATGTGTTTTATTTAACCACTTAACCAATCAATGAAGAACTAGAGAGAGAAAGGGATGGAAGGAAGGTTTCTAGTAAGAGAAAGAAAGATAGAATATTAGATTAATGTGTGTGTGTGAAATGAAACAAACTTATACTCCTAGTATGTGGCCGGCCATGGGCTCCTACATGGGCTTTGGCCTTTCTACTTTACTACGGTTTCAAAAACTATATAAGACCTATGAGCTACGTATTTTAGGTGTGACCGAGTCTTTTCTCGATTCCTAACAAATTTGAACTACCCTCTCATGACAAACAATTTCGGCTCGTGTTTGAACGGTATTAGGTCGATGTCAAAGGTATGTCCTTCTATTTCCAGTTTACAACCTTGTATAATCTTATTGATCTCTACTAGTAGTCTGCTAGCTATTCAAATTTCATAACTGAAACCTAGACTACTGGGCTCTATGTCTAACAGAGGCATGAAGGTAGTGAAAACAAAGTTATAATCGGCACCATAATCAATAGCATCGTAGCATAGTGGTTGTTTAAAGAGAACGTACCCATCATAATGTTCGGGTCCTGGCGAGCTTCCTCTGCTCCCATCACGAATGCTCTTTATTGTTCCCACGACCTTGACCTCCCTTAATAGCCAAAGTTTGATTTGGACGATTTCCTCATTGATAGGTGCTTGGTTCAACCTAGGGCATGCTGCCTTATAGTGATCAGTACCACCACACTCATAACACGCCCCACGAGCTGCTGTCGGGTTTCTAGAATTCAGTGGATTCACCATCTTAGGCCCCGCCCTGCAATCCTTGGTAAAGTGTCATAAGCGATTGCAGTTCATGTACGCACGACAAGGCGTCTTAGGGTGATGGTGGAAATTGTAGTTTGTACATTTGGGTGCCAAACTCGTGTACTCTCTCTTAACAGGATTGGTGATTGTGGCAAACACTTTTCCAGTCCTAGCTCTCTTATTCCCTTCCTTTCTTTTTGGGTCAAGATCTCTCTTAACAAACCCTCTTTTATATAGATAGTAGATTAAAATCAAATTTTAAATGTTAACACGCAATTAAGGATTACCCTATGAATAAAAATACCAACTTTATATAAAAATACCTTGAATCTGATTTGTTTACTTTAGCTTTTTTTATAATCCATGAATCAAAATAGCTTGAAGCTGCAAAACTTATTGATGAAACCACTGGTTTTAATTTTGAGGATGAATCTGGTGTGTTTTTTTGTGGGTTCGATATATTTTTTGAGTTTTGTGGGATAGAAGAGTGTTAGAGAACACTGGTATGTGCTTAATTACACATATCATTTTCTATTTAAACCAGACTTAAATGACCAAAAACGTATCAAAAATACTTTGTATTTGTATGTTTTCATTTATATTGTGCAGAAAACGGATATCCGACAAAAGGATGAAAAATAAAGCCAAAAACGACAAAACCGAGCACGAAATAGAAGAGCGTGAAAAAGACAAAGTCAAAGTCAAAGTCCAAAAAAGTCAAAGTCAAAGTCAACCCCGACAAAGTCAACAGTCAATACCGAAGCCGTAACCGAAGAAATTCTTAATGGGTCACCCTTACCCATCTAATGGGTCGGGGCAGCCCATTAAGCTATATTTATCAAGACTTATAAGCCTTTAAGGCTTAAATGGCCCCTATCCCTTTTTTATACAAAAAGGGACCAAAGCTGCCAAGTCCTAAAAGTTGTATCACCCAGAAGGACTTTCGGTGTAATAACAACATACACCCTTGAGGAACAAACCTGCCAAACCCTAAACCCTAAACCTTTTATACCACAAAGGACCACTCTTGCAATACCACATATCATCCTGAAGGACTAGACCAAATCCTTTACCCTGTATAACCCAAAAACAAATTTCCCGCCCAAATGTCATATTCACCAT
>BQNB010098337.1:12829-25177 GCA_026074375.1 Tanacetum coccineum
ACACACTGACTCTTTGGTTAATCAATTAAATCAAAAGTCTGTTGATGTTACTGATTTAATTGCTCAACTTCAGGAAAAAGAGTTTGTCATAACAGCATTAAAAAATGATCTTAGAAAATTAAAAGGAAAGGAAATTGCTGATAATGCTACCTAAATGTAAAATGCTACCACTATTGCTCCAAGAATATATAAGCTTGACCCAGTAATTTTTGGCTCCTAAGGTTAAGAATAATAGGGAAGCTCATGAATACTACCTTAAGCATATTATGGAACAAGTTGCTATTCTTAGGGAGATAGTTTGAACAAGCCAAATCACTAAATCCTTTAGATAGTGCATCTTACTCTGCCCTGTAAGTATGTTAAGCTGATTCAAGAGTTGCTAGGATATGTTAGAGATACTTGCCTTGATATTCACAAACCTAGTAAGAAATTAGTTACGGTCACGCCTATCAACAAAAAGAAAACAGTTAGGTTTGCTGAACCCGTCATACCATCAAGCAAATCCTAAAAATAGTTAGGATCTTCCCAAACAAAGACCAAACAGACCACTAAGAATTCCGTGTCAACTTCTATAGGAGTAAGTCGGAATACTAAATCTAGCAGGTCAATGTCTACAGACAATACAAAGAATGATAGGATCTTGCAAATTTCAAGTAGTACACAGAAGAAGAAATAAAGAAAGACCACTCTTAGGATATTAATCATGTATTGAATAAACCAAATTGTGTTGTCGAACCTTCTGGAAATGCAAATGTGCAACATTCCAAATTAAATAAAAATTCTGAGCTAATGTGCGTTAAATGTAATGGTTCTATGTTTGATGCTAGACATGAATTGTGCTTTCTTGAATTTGTTTTTGATATGAATGAGCATTCCAAATCTAAGTCTATTAAGAAAGATAAAAAAAAGAAGAATGGAAACTACAGGAAAAGTGTTTACTAAAATTTGATATAATTGGAGACCCACAAGAAGGACTTTCACTTTAGTCAGAAATGCGTGCCCTTTAATTAGGATTACCTCTACTAATAAAGTGCCTCTTAGGGAACCTATTCCTCTAGAAGTAATTGCACAAGAATCTGTAGTAACTAAGGTTTATACTAGGAGATCTAAGGTACCTAAGACTAATGGTTCTAATAGCAAACCTAAGATTGCAAAATCTATGATTTCTAACAAAATGGAACCCTATACATCTCGGGGATCCAATACTTCAGTTGCTCCATCTTCTTCTTCTTCTTTTGTCGATCTCAGGTTGACCTAAATTTATTGTGGTATTTGGACCTTCGGATGCTCAAAGCACATGACTAGAGATCGCTCTCAGCTCACCAATTTTGTTAACAACTTTCTCGGCACTGTTAAGTTCGGTAACAACCAGATTGCAAAGATTATGGGGTATGGTAACTATCAGATAGGGAATATCACAATATCAAGGGTTTATTATGTGGAAGGATTAGGACAAAATCTATTCTTTGTTGGTCAATTTTGCGATTCAGATCTTGAATTAGCTTTCAGAAAACACAAGTGCTTTGTTCGTAATCTGGAAGGTGTTGATTTACTCTTAAGATCTCAGGAAACCAACCTTTATACATTGTCAATAGGGGATATGATGACATCTTCTCTAATTTGTCTCTTATCCAAAGCCTAAAAAACCAAATCCTAGTTATGGCACTAACGAATGTCACATTTGAACTTTGGTGCTATTAATCATTTGGCAAAAAATGGTCTCGTATGAGGTCTTCCCAAATTAAAATTTAAAAAAGATCATCTGTGTTCGGCATGTGCAATGCGCAAAAGCAAGAAACAATCACATAAACCTAAATCTGAAGACACCAATTAGAAAAACTATAAACTTTTACACATGTATGCTTTACGGCCATGTGTGGTTGCAGGTAAAATGGGAAAAAGTACAACCTTATCATATGGAATGATTACTCACCGATTCACATAGGTGAAGTTTCTCGCATCAAAGGATGAAGCTCCTGATTTCATAATTAAGTTTTTGAAGATGATACAAATAGATTGAATACACCTCCAAGGTGAGGTGGGAGAAAACAATCGACACAGATAATGGAACTGCGGTTTAACAATCAAACTATGCGAAGCTAATATGAAGTGTTGAGGTACACTCAGAAACATAGGTTGCGCGATCTCCACAACAAAATGGTGTTGTTGAAAGGCGAAATGGTACTCTTGTTGAAGCCGCTCGAACAATGTTAATCTACGCAAAAGCTCCTATATTTCAATGGACCGAGGCAGTCGCTACCGCATGTTACACCCATAACCGATCCATTATACGACACCGCCATGGAAAAACTCCTTATGAGCTCTTACATGACAAAAAACCCGATCTATCTTACCTTCATGTCTTTGGAACACTATGCTATCCAAACAATAATAGTGAGGATTTGGGCAAACTTCAAGCTAAAGCTGATATAAGCATTTTCATTGGATATGCACCCAAGAAGAAATCTTACCGTATCTACAACTGAAGTACCCGAAAAATCACTGAAACTATCCATGTCGATTTTGATGAGCTAACGGCTATGGCTTTCGAACAACTCAGTTCAGGACCCGGGCTTCAATTATTGACTCCTACAACATCCAGTTCAAGACTCGTTTCAAACCCTATTCTTCAACAACCTTGTATTCCACCACCAAGAGATGATTGGGATCATTTATTCCAACCTATGTTCGATGAATACTTTAAACCTCTAACAATTGCTGTCTCTCTAGTTCCAGTCGCTGCTGCACCAAGACTGTTGATTTAGCCGATTCACTTATGTCTACATCAATTTACCAAGATTGGATCCATCAACAGTCTCCATCAACATAAAACAAGAACATCTCCAATTAATTCTCAGGTTTGAAGAATTCATAAAAAACAACCAATTTCATGATGATCTACTTCATGAATCTCTTCATGAAGACTCAACTTCTCAAGGATCGTCATCTAATGTAAGACCAATCCACACTCCATTCGAATCAATTGGTAGATGGACTAAGGATCATCCTATAGCAAATGTAATCAGAAATCCTTCTCATTTTGTCTCCACTAGAAAGCAACTACAGACTGATGCCATGTGGTATTATTTTGATGCCTTCCTAACTTCTGTAGAACCAAAGAACTTCAAACAAGTAATGACCAAACCATCATGGATCGATGCAATGCAAGAATAAATTCCTGAATTTGAAAGGCTACAAGTTTAGGAATTAGTGTTGTGTCTAGACAAAGTTATATTAATCAAACTAAAATAGATTTACAAGGTGAAGACAGATAATTGGTAGGAGTACTAAAGAATAAGAGGTAATAGTTGCTCAGGGATTCAGGCAAGAGGAGGGTATCAATTTTGAGGAATCATTTGCATAGGTTGTAAGAATAGAGGCCATCCGTATCTTTATAGCAAATGCAGCCAACAAAAATATGACGATTTTCCAAATGGATGTCAAAACGGAATTCTTAAATGGTGAGCTTAAAGAAGAGGTCTACGTTTCTCAACCAAAAGGATTTGTTGATCAGGACAACCTATCGCATGTGTATAAGCTTAAAAAGGCTCTCTATGGTCTCAAACAAGCACCACATGCATGGTACGACATGCTGTCAAGTTTCCTCATTTCATAAGATTTCTCTAAAGGTGCAGTGGATCCAACACTCTTCACATGGAAATCAGGAAATGACTTATTAATGGTATAAATTTATATTGACGATATAATATTTGCATCAACTAATACTGCTATGTGTAATGAGTTTGCTAATCTGATGACCATTAAGTTCAAGATGTCAATGATGGGGCAGATGTCATTCTTTTTAGGATTACAAATCTCTCAAAGTCCCAGAGGCATCTTTCTAAACCAATCAAAATATGCTTTTGAAATTATTAAAAAATATGGTTTGCAAACTAGTGATTCTGTAGACACACCTATGGTGGAAAAGAATAAACTAGATGAAGATCTACAAGGGACACCCATTGATGCTACACTTTACTGTGGCATGATTGGATCCCTCATGTATCTAACATCCAGTAGACCTGACCTTATGTATGCTGTCTGCTTATGTGCCCGGTATCAGGCAAAGCCTACCAAAAAACACTTAAATGCGGTTAAATGGATCTTTTGATACCTAAAGGGAACCATTAACATGGGTCTTTGGTACTTGAAGGATACCGATATGTCTCTAACAACATATGTAGATGCAGATCACGCAGGGTGTCAGGACACTAGACGCAGTACATCAGGAAGGGCTCAATTCTTAGGTGATAAACTTGTTAGCTGGTCTTCCAAGACACAAAAGAGCACTGCAATCTTGAGTACATAGGAAGAATATATTGCCTTATCTGGTTGTTGTGCTCAAATCTTATAGATGCGTTCACAAATAACAGATTATGGTTTTCAATTCAATAAGATTCCTCTGTACTACGACAACAAAAGTGTGATTGCTCTATGCTGCAACAACGTTCAACATTCAAGAGCCAAGCACATCGATGTACACTACCATTTTATAAAGGAGCAGGTGGAGAATTTAATAGTGGAATTCTACTTTGTTCGGACGGAATATCAACTGGCTGACATCTTTACCAAACCCTTGCCAAAAGAAATATTCAATTTCTTGATCGAGAAGCTAGGTATGAGAAGCATGTCTCCGAAAACGCTAAAACGTCTGACAGAGGAAGAGGACGAGTAAAGAGTAAGGGTGGTTACTCACGGTATATCCTATGTATTATATGTATATAAGAAATCATAAAAACCCAAAATTGTTTTTCATTTTATATAAATTTTTCAAAAAGAAAATTAAAAATTAAAAAAATCAAAAAAATATATAAATATGTATCTCTGGCATGTCTTCTGAAAATCGATAACATTTACGGCCTTAGAAATGTCATTTAATTATGATACGAGGTTGTAAATGAAGTTCGAGCAGAAGTTTAAAAAGCTTTTAAAACATGCTAAAATGGCTTGCTATTATTTTCGATAGCAACCCGGTCATCATCTTAAAGGCAAGTATTTCAAAAAGAAAACTTGACCTCACAACAGGAAATTTATTTTTCTAGGGAATGAATTACTTCATATTCATTCAAAGGCTTGTGCTTACTTTGCAGCACAACCCGTGCTTTCTTTATACTATAAGTGTACGTGTCAATGCGCTTATGTGTTAAAATAAGAGAAATCTTATTTTTTTATGGTGTTGTTTTCAAAAATAAAATATTAATATCAGAAAATAATTTTTAAAGATATTTGACCACTCTAACAACGACTACAACTCTTTAAATAGAAAATGCGTCATTGTTTAAGGGGGAGAAAATGTCAGAAATCTTCTTCATAAAATCAGTATGTTATAAAAGGAAAAAGGTTTTAAACAATAACTGGTTAACAATTAAAGGGGAGTTAATTAAGTTTAACTTATTTGTGCCTGATATGTTATGTGTTTATGCCTTTAGGGACTTAATTGCAAAAATAAGTAGCTAAGCATTGTAGTGTAAACTTTAGGGACTATTTGTGCCATTAGTTAAACTATACTTTGCCTTAGAAAACTTATTGATGGAAAATGCATAAGGATTAGAAGTTCAAGGGGCATTTGTGTCAAACTCTTAAAGTTCAAACACAAACACCCCCTTTGCCCCGTTCGTTAACTCTCACACAAACACAAACACTTTTAATTTTTTTTTCTTTTCCTCTTCATAGCTTAAACTCGTCCTAAGATTCAAGATCATCAATTCGTGTCGATTTCAACCTTAAGGTAAGACTAAACATGTTTTCTATACATCTTAACATGATCATAATCAAAAGGAATTGATCAATTTCAGTCATTAGAGCTCGAAAACCCTAAAATTTGCTTTAGGGTTTGTCGAAATCAAAAGTGGGTTAAAGATGAAATTGATTGAGGGGTTTTGGTCCTTATAGGTTGTAGATGACTCGTTAGAAATAGTTTTTCATAGGGTGATCATATGATTGTGTTTTGGCTTGATCTTTAGTTCAAAAATTAGGGTTTAGGGAAGAACTTGTAAAATGTTGGTGGGTTTGTGGTTAGAAAGTGTTAAACCACATCCTTGAATGCATTAGAGCAAGAAAATCCATTGCTTGATCATAAATCTTGTATGCTTAAGTGATTCGTGTGTTCTTGGTCATTTTTGACCCTTTGTGGCAATTTTTATGGGAAATTCATGTTATAAAAGATTCATGTGTTGTTTATGTCTGCTTATGATTATGTTTTGTGTATCTATGTTGCTTAAAAGATTAAGTTTGTGTACATGAAAACTTGTGCTTAGCGATTTATACACACCTGAGTTAAACTAAACGATTTATGCGTCCCTGTTTCCACTAAGCGATTTATATGCATTTGTTTTTACTCTAAATGATTTATATGCTCTTTTGCACTAAGCGATTTATACGCATAGATTTTGAACTAAACGAGTTATACACATCAATTATAACTAACCGATTTATACACTCAGTTATAACTAAGCTATATATACACGCCAGTTTATACTAAGCGATTTATACACATGTTTCTATAACTGAGCAATTTATACACTGTTTCATAACTAGGCGATTTATACACCTCATAACTAAACGATTTATACACAATTGAATAACCAGGCGATTTATACACACCCTATAACTAGGAGATTTATACACTTTCCTAGGCAAAACTATACCAGATTTTACTCTAAGTGATTTATACCTATGATGTTTCACTAGATGTCTTATTTTAGGTATTTTGCATATGTGTATATCTGTGTTGCTTAGTTGATTGTGTTTGACCAATAGTTAGTCTGATTGACCTTATTTGATGACTTTCTTTGATCTATGTCCCGTGTTAGTGTTGAATGCTTGATTCAATATGTTGCAATTGTCTAGTTGTATATATCTGCCTTGTTTATAAACTATATTGAGCATTTCTTAGCATAACCATGAATCCTACTACTGTCAGTCAAATTGCTCTTGACAATGCCTTGGTTCCTCCTGAGGCAAGACTCAAGATTGGCGACTGCAACAGGATAATCGAATTTTCCAAGCCACAAAGAGAAGCCACTTATCAAGTTACTTTGGATGCTCTAAAGTTTTGTTCTTGCTATCCCGCATTCCTGATCACTGCTGGAGTTCCAGAAATATACATGCATCAATTCTAGAATACATTTACCAAGGTTAAAGATTCATCATCATATCAATTCAAGTTAGACAACAAGAAGTTCAGAGTGAATGCTAAAGTATTCCGTGAGATTCTCCAAATTTGTCCAAAACTTCCTGATCAACCATTTGTTATACCTTCTTTTACTGATGAAGAAATTATGTCATTCATCTATGAACTCGGATACACAGGAAATATTGAGACTCTACCTGAATTGGCGGTTGATCACATGCATCAACCCTGAAGAACATTTGCAGCTGTCATCAACAAGTGCATTTCTGGGAAAACCACTAGACTTGATAAACTTAGGTTGTCAAGAGCTCAAATTCTGTGGGGGATGTATCACTATAAGAATGTGGATTTTGTCGAACTACTCTGGAAGACTTTGCATTCCAGATCGACAATCACTTCTCAAAGGAAAAATGCCCTATCCTAGATTCACAAAGATCATCATCAATCACTTCATCTCACAAAACAAGCCAATCTCCATGAGGAACAGGATAAATCTACACACAGCTTGAGATAACAATCTTTTGGGTACACTAAAATATGTATCCAAGATCGAAGAACATCAAGTATAAGGAGCTTTAATTCCTAAGGAGATGATTAATGAAGACATTCTGAATTCTACCTCCTACCAGACTTACTATGCTTATGCCAGTGGTGCTAAAGAGCCCAAGAAGGTAAGGAAGTTCAAGAAGCATGCTTCACCTAAACTAAAGACTTTCCTAGTCTTACCCAAAGAACCTACCAAGAAGCTTGGCAAAGCTAAGAAATATGTAACTTTAACCAAGAAGACAACTACTAAACCTAAACCGACTAAGAAGAAGGCACTAGTTAAAGCTGATAGAGGCAAAGGTTTGAACGTTCTCTCAGAAGTAGCTCTATCTGAAGTTGCTTAGCTCAAAGAGGTTACAAAATAAAGCAAAAAATACTTTTACATCTCTCATGCAAGTGGCTTAGGTGATGGAACTGATTTTGAATTGGGGGTTCCTGATAAGCAACAACGCAAGATCTCAGGTACAGATGAAGGAACTAGTGCTAAACCAGGGGTTCTTGATGTACTCAAATATGATTCTAAAAGTGACAAAGAGTCTTAGGGTGATAGTGGAGAAGAAGATAATGACGGTGAAGATGATAATGATGATGGTGATGATAGTGATGGTAATGATGATGATGATGATGATGATAATAATGGTGTTAGCCTCAAAATATTGAGTCGAACAAGGAAGTTCGTTCATTTATTATATTAGGTCTCAGTCATTAAATAATAATACGTTGTAATAGGCTAGACGGGTAAACGGGCTCTTATATGTAATCTAACCGGTCACGTGTACCGGGCAAAAGCCCAAGTAATCCTGAGCCCGACCCGTAGAAATACTAAAGGCATGAAAGCCTTTTAGTTTAGGTATAAATACACCTCACCAAGGAAGGTGAGGTGGTTGGTTCATTTGTAAACATTTCATTTTGCAAGTAATCCTCCCATTTTCTCTACATTCTTTCTTGTTTCTTCCTACTTTTCTTGTTCATCATAATAAAGTGAAGTGATTATTGGGATCCGGCATTTGGTATCAAGAGCCTTGGGTGGATCATGGTTGTTTTGTGGTTCAATAAGCTCAAAAAACTTATTTTCATGGCTTATTTCATCAATAAGCTCACGGATCTTAAATTTTTTGGGGCTTATTGGTTCGTTTTGCTTCTATACTTCTTGCTTCACTTGTTCTACACCTTCTTGTGTTTCATTTGTGGTTATAAGCTCAAATTTTCATGGCTTATTTTGATTAGATGATGCTGAGGAATTATACAAAGATGTAAATGTGAACTTAAAGAAAGAAGATGTAGAAATGACTGATGCTGATCAGGGTGGAGCAGATCAACACAATGTCTTTCAAGAGTCATGGTTTGAGCAGGAAGAAGGAGATGCTCATGTGACACTTACAGCTGTCCATGATACACAGAAGACTAAAGGTCCAATGGCAAAGTTTCTTCTGTCTAATCCAATTTCACAGTGAAGCCTCCTGAAACATTTGTGAATGTTTCTCTAGCTGAACAATGAGATTGCTCCTGATGGACACCCACCATCTTAGTCATGGAAGAACCAAGCGGTCAGACATCTTCTCTTTATACCGTACCAAAAAAGGGGGGGTAATTAATCGGTAATTTCCTAAATTCATGTCTGCTTTTACCCAACCATTCCTCACCACTCTTCCTTCAATTCTTCTTCTACAGGCAAGCAACACCAACTCTTTGCACCAAACAACTTCAAAAGTAACATCTCATTTTCCTACACTTCTAGACTTCGCATCCGTATTCAGATTCAACGATAGAGTCACCAACTTGAAAAGAGGTCTGTCAGAAATAAAGCAAGTTGATCAGTATGCTCAAGCTATCTCTTCAATTCCTGCTATTGTAAATTACTACATCGACAACAAACAAAGAGAAGCCATTCAATAAGCCATTAAGTTACATACTGCAGAATGTAGAGAAGAAGCTCTAGCTGACATGAGGGAGTATATAGATCTCATTGACACATCAGTAAGAGCTATTATTAAAGAAGAAGTCATTTCTTAACTTCCTCAGATTCTTCCTTAAGCAGTCTCAAAATTTACAACTCCTGTGATTGAGCAAAATATCACAGAATCACTAGAAGCTACTATCTTAGCAAAGTCTTCATCTTAACCAAAGTCTACTTATGAGGCAGTTGCATCACTCTCTGAGTTTGAACTGATGGATATTCTTATGGATAATATGGAGGAACACAAATCATATCTTAGAGCTTATTATAAAAGGGAGCTTTATGATGCACTGGTCAAATCTTATAACACTGACAAGGATCTCTTTTATACATATGGTGAGGTATTTATGTTGAAAAGGAGTCAAGACGACAAAGATAAAGATCAAGACCCCTCCACTAGATCAGACCAAGGGACGAAAAGAAGGAAGTCGAGTAAAGATGTTGAATCATCTAGGGATCTAAAGTCCAAGGAGTCTAAGTCAACAAGCTCTTCTAAAGGTACCTCCCGCTCTCAACATAAGTCATCTAGCAAGTCTGCTCATGTAGAGGAGCCAAGTCATACAGTTGGTGACTCGGAAGTGCAACAGAATTAAAACTTTGTCAGGGTAACAATGATGAACAACCCAATGATGAGGCTGCTTCCAAGGTTGACCAGTTCAAGAAACCCGAGCAACCTCTGACTCCTGATCCTGATTGGAATAAGAGACAACATGTTGACTTCAGACCACCTCAAACCTGGATTACTAACATTGCTCGTGCAGAAAATCCTCCTACTTCATTGGATGAGCTTATGGATACTCCAATCGACTTCTTTATGTTTGTCATGAATCGTATCAACATTATAAATCTGACTCAAGAACTTCTAGTTGGACCAGCATTCAACCTACTCAAAGGTACCTGCAAGAGTCGTACGGAACTAGAGTATCATTTTGAAGAATATTTCAAAGCTACAACTAAACGACTAAACTGGCATAACCTCAAAGGTAAGCAGTATATGTTCGATCTCCGTAAGCCTCTCCCGTTGATTCTAAATCATTGAGGTCATCATGTTATCCCTTTCGATTACTTTATTAACAACGGCCTGGGATATCTAAAAGGTGGAAGTTTAAGCAGAAAATACTCAACTTCCGTAACAAAGACAAAGGCTGCTACTTATGAGGTCTAATGGATTGAAGTCATGGTTCCTAATATATGGAGACCTGTAAAAGTAGTATATGATAAACATGCCTACTCGTGTACTTCACACTAGGGTGCCAAATGTTAACAACTCTACGGGTTTGCAAGCAACAGGATGTCGTCGAAGGATGTCTACTCCAGAAAACATATCATTGCAGTTACCAGTCTTAAGATTAAGAAGAGGTATGACTACGATCACTTAGACGAGATTGAAGTTCGTAGAGAGGATCAGCAGCTATATAAGTTTAAAGAAGGTGATTTCCCACGACTTCGCCTACAAGACATTGAGGACATGTTACTCCTACTTGTTCAACAGAAGCTGACCAACCTCACGATAGACAAACGTTTTGACTTGAATGTGGAATTACGTATGTTCACCAGATGTATTGTCATTCAAAGGCGGGTGGAAGATCTTAAATTAGGTGTCAAAAGTTACCAAAAAAAGCTTAACCTCACCAAACCAGACACATTTAGGTCGAATCTCAGGAACAGAACCGCATACACTGCATATTCAGACCCTCAAAGAGTGATATAGAAGGACCAGAACAACAGAAACATATTGATGCGCACTGATGAACTCCATAAATTCAGTGATGGCACGATCAATTATGTTCAGACTACTCTTCATGATATAGTTCAGAAATATGGATGGAATACCTGCCAAAGAGGAACTGGAGTGGATTAGACAAGCGAAGGGCTTGTTTTATGATCCAGGATATCGATAAGCGGCTCTTGCAAAGAAGGTTAATGCAAAATCTGGAGAAGTTCGTTGGTGGAAGAGAATACGGAGAAGACCTCAGACTGCTTGAACGGACAATATGACTTTGTCATATCTTGTCTTACTACATTTCAGGTCATTCTTTCGTAATTTTCAATCTTGTGAATATGTGAATAAATAGTGTAGACAACTATTAGGCAAATATCGTGTTTGAATACGAATTTTCAAGAATTTATTAGTAAATTCAAAAAATTTCAAATTAACGTACTCAAACAACATATTATACGCTCATAATTAGAGGGGGAGCATTAAAATGTTCCAATAATAGGCTTGATATATAATTAGAACATTTTTCTCCCCGAAAGCATTATATTTGAATTAACTGATATCCAAAATATCAAACGATTTGACATTCTTGATAAGGGGAGAAAATATGATTAAAATATATATAACTTGTATAATGTGATCTTTAAAGATTAAAGTGTGAAATCTTATCCTCGTATATGCTAAACATTTTCGGTTATCAATGTACATATGCAGGGGGAGCATTTCTAAATATTAAACCATCGAGGTACTAAATGTTTCGATTTATATCAAAGTACCTCGATAGATGTTTTCAAATGGTTTTTAGGCTATGAACAATACCAAAAGACTGAACATGTATTTAATTACTTGGAGTTATAAGGTGGTTAGGTTTAGGTATTCATTCCCATGATCCAGCCAGAATCGGAGGGATCTAACCAGGGACATTCCACTAGTTAGTGTAGAAGTCCATAGGTATGATATAAAAAAGGAGTAAAAGTGAGAATAAGGGAAAAG